>PNEQ01047526.1:0-22552 GCA_003012365.1 Medauroidea extradentata
GGTCGAGTTCGTCATATGTTCTTTCACTAATGTTGTATTCAAATAGGAAAATACACGGAACTACGTACAATAAATCGCTACCAACCATACAAGCAGTAAAGTAACTCTTGTTAGTGGTGATGTATATGCAGTAACGGCTAGTGATTTTTTTCAAAGGTTAAATCTTTAGTGCTCACTTTATTCCGAATGGCCTATAGCATTCCTCACGATATTCCAGTGCATCTAAGGCAAGGGCAACACGACTGTCAGAATATGTGATTCTCACGAGAGACAGACTGTACCATCGCACATCACCTTGCGACGTCACGCGGAACAGCACATCCGGCGGCGCGCCGCTGCACGGCATCATTAAATTTGCATGCGCACGCGGGCAAACAGGCGAAGATATGGATCTCGGAGTTTAAATAAAGACCCCACGTGGAGGAGGAGAGTGTGTGCTACACGGGCACGGATGTGGTGAGCTCGCCCTAGCTGGGATCTAAGAAAACTGTCGCGCTCTTAAAGGTGAACCAGCGAGCCGAGGGACGGCGTCCGACGGTTCCTCTGAGAATACTGAATAAACTACGGGGGAAAAATTACACAAGTTTTATTATTTAGTAAGCAGTATCGTTTATTCCGCTAGGGAACTTCAGGTACGACGCAGACCTGATGTAATATGTACCGTAACTCTGTTGTACGGACCGGTACTAGGAACTGCCTTGTTATTGTCTTTAGTCATTCACGATATTGCTGTATGCTGCACTGTCATATTAATACTTCAGAATAATTATTAGTGAGGGTGTGGCTATCAGTGTTGTGTGTTTGTCAGTGTTGTCGACTTGTTTATTTGTTTACCCCCGACGCAAAAATAGTGGTGTTATAAGATTGTGTCTGTATGTTTATCTGTGTGTCGGTCTGTGGCATCGTAGCTCCTAAACGAACAGACCGATTTTTATGCGGTTGTTTTTGTTTGAAAGCTGACATGATATGGTTCTTAGCTATGATTCTAGTAAATCTGTTCAGCCGTTTGAAGATAATCCTCTCTTTTCTTGCTGGTTTTCGAGTGAATGTCAGCAATAAATTCTACATGTCTGATCGATTCGAAATTTAGTATCCTGTGAGTAGATTTTTTTAAATATTTTAAATATTTGCGAATTATATGATCTTTGTTGATTTGTTGACTTGTTTAATTGTCTCTGTAAGTATATATTGTATTTTCATATGCCTACTATAGTTACTATATTTGCTATGTGTGTTACCCTGTAACGGTTTTTGCTGTTTTAACTATTCTTCTAAATGTTTATTTTGTGTTTAACGGTTAAGATTGTTCACGTGGCAAAGATGCTTAATTTTATATTTGCACGACGTAGTGTTAATTTTGTAGATGTTATTTGTGACTACATTTTTCACTTGGGGAACATTTTTTTAGCCCTCGTAGTCTTCCCGTAGCGGTATGTCAAAGTCAACATTTGCAAACAACAAAACCTTTGAAGTTTTTAAATTACTAAAAAATAAAAATTTTCTTCTTTTACGGCAAATAAAAAATAATACAACGGGGCCTTGGAGTGTGTTTTCAAATCCTTTAGTATTTGACCATAATATATTATTTCAGTAGTGTAAATTATTTCATTCAAGTAATTCAATTGGTTCTTGTTATTTGTGTGTTCCAGTAACTTGCAAATCTTGACTTTGACATGCCGCTATGGGAAGGCAATGAGAGCTAAATAATTTTGAAAGGTGGGAAATGTAGTCACACGTAACGTCAATAAAACTAAAAATAAGTTGTACAAATATAAAATTATTCATTTTTGCCTCGTGAACACCAGGGATGTCAAAACTGTTGTCTACACGTACAAAATATTATAAATAAATAATATAGCTATGTCAGCAGAAACAGACTGAGTCCCTACTACTAAGGTATAATTAATTAGTGCATGAAATATCTGGACGACAAAAGACATTGTTGAACATAAATAAACTACTTGAATTTTTTTTTTTGTTTTCTTATTTTATTACAATAACACAATGTTCGTGAGCAAAAATTGAATAATCGATAGTCATATAAATAATAATATTGAAGAATATATACTTAAAAGTTAGAGCATAATACTGATTTTAAGATAATTACTTTTTAAACTCAAAACTAGAGCAGATATCGAAAAACTGTTGTATAATTTTTTTTTAAACATTGTCAAATGTGTTAACAAATTTTTAAAAGTAAAAAAAAAAAAAAACAGTGGTTTACATGCACATATATATTATTTGTGTTTGTGTGTCGCACGTTTATCTAGGAAATGAACAGACACTTGAAACTATGGTTCTGTAGCTTTTAAAAAATATAACACGCATACATAATTGTCGGGCCCTTCAAAATTGATAAAAACGGCTTTTTTTTTAGTAAGCACAAAAATACCAGCCGGATATGTAAAACACAGCAGTAGAAACATGCATTAAACATTACTATAAACATACCGAAAAAAAATTGCAGGGTCGCCGTTTAAAGTCCCATAAGAAAACGCGTAATGCGAAAGCACTGCGCGCCGGTTTGGCGCGTAACGAATAGAATCGAAGCTGTTACTGTCGAGTGTGAAAAGAGGAATCTTCTTGCTCGCTTGTCTCCGCGCCTCTTAAGTAAAATGTTCTTCGTCATATTACGGTATAAATGCTTGGTAGAGGCGCAGAAAAGGATAGTAAAAATAATGTTTTCGTTGTGTTTCTGAGAAGCATAATTGATATTTGTTTTGAGCCTTCAATATTTTACACGTTTTTGTATTTCTTGCAAGTTCTCCAGTTAAGTATTTGTTACTCACCAATATTTTGCGCGTAAATTGCTATTTATTGCTTAAGTTTTTATGACAATTCTAGTAGTGAACGGAATTTTTTCTCAGAGAATGTCTGAGTTACTGACTTGTAAAACTGACCACCATTATGACGACTTGAATCTGAAAAAGCTACATTATTTATAAAATCAGTGAAAATATTTTTTTATTGTTGAAAGTTTACGAACTTTAGGGGGAGAAAAAGTAAATTAAATAAGATTTGACTACGCAACCGTAAAAAGTTACAAAGGATTCCAGTACTCATTTCAGGATGATGTCCTTTTTAGAGTAGCCAAAATAACTTCGTAATTATTTTATAATTCGAGGCAAACGTTTAAGGCAAAGTGCCAGTGATTTGATATTCAAATATTTTTTAATTTTAATTGATTGATTAAATCATTGGTACAAATAAATATAACCTGTTTTGAAAATATTTTAATTCCATAACGTAAAATCTCTAATTCAGTACTTGCCAAAGTGTTACATATAATTTAAGTCCTCCAACAATAGAATGATTAATAAATACTTCAATTTTCTTATATTGCATAGTTCGTTAGTAGTAAAATTTGATTAACAATATCTAAGAAATAAGTTTTTGGTTACGTATTTATAACACAATAAATAAAGTGATTTTCAAAAACATCATAAAATACTGGTATAGTTAGGAGCTTCAATTTGATTCAAGCCGCATTTCGACACTACTTCTCATAACATCATATTTTACTCTACTGAAAAGTAAAAGTATTCTCAATATAAAAAAAATTATACGTGGCTGTCGAAAACTGTTGCAACGAAACGTACTTTTCAAATTCTTACATCGTAAAGTTCCTTAAAAGTGTAATGCACGATATGGTTACCACTATTTTCTACTGTTAAAACTTTAACTCTTAAGTTTATTAAATAGGTTGTACAGAAAGGTTGTTTACAACTCCACACATAAATAAGAGGAAGTTGAAGTGACTTGCAAAATTGCGCAAGGGCTCATTATATTGATTACATTATTTATGCTCTCTGTGCTTGTTTGTGTATCATTTTGTGCAATAAACTTTGGCGAAGCTCCCTGATACTGAACTTGGTGAAGTAGGCTTGATTCAATTGACAAAACTTCAATTCTCGAGGACTAGAAATATTTAACGTTTAGCAAATTATAAAGGGTTTTAGTATTGCTGTTATTATGTCAGCATCTCAGGTCGTATATTTGGTCCGCAAACTAATGATTGACTTTTCGTATATGTAATCTGTACTTAGTATACACGTTTGTGTGTGAAGCGATGTTTATGTTCACAAAATAAAATTAGCGAAAGGAAAGCTACACTCCAGTGACTTATAAGACAAGTCATATATCAGCTGACAACGAGCATAAAGCAATCAAAACATTATACCTATAATACGTTTAAAGTGAATGGATCTTTCAAAATAAATACTGCTAACGGCTAGATAATTTTACGATTTGCACACATTAGGCTATATTTTAAATACTGTAATGATACAAGGGCTACACTCACGTAACGAGTTTAGCTGAAATAATTTGGTCATGTCTGAGTAAATGAAAATTTGAAAAATAGTCACACAATTTTAATTTATAAAAACTTATCTGCTGTCGCAACAGAGAAACAAAAAGAGATAGCGATACGGAGCGACATAAAGATGGTTGTTTGGTGCAATTAAGATGTTAATTCTCATTTGAATGTTTCCTTTCAGAACAACGTATTAAACAGTTTCTTTAAGATTGAACATACATTTCTGCATTAGTAGAGAGAATGGTAATCGAGGATAAAAAACATACACTATCATTAGAATAACAACTAAGTTTATGTGTTTGGTATTAAGAATGTGGTGAAACTTCGTTAAGAATATATTTCAACGTAATAACAAAAATGACGGATTAATGAAAATTTACATTTACTTAGAAGTTTAAAATGTCATTTATATTTTATTGGAAATCTTTTTCTTTTTTTGCGTTGTTTTATTTTGAAAATTTAGTACAACGATATTTTTTTTTCATATAATTTAGTGAAAGTTCTAGAATTGTAGACTTCTAGGTAAATAACGTACAAGAAAAAATTTTATCTCATAGATATAAAATGATGCATTTAAACATTAACTAAAAGTGAAATAACTGTATTGTTTGCTGGTGAACTCACACAGTACATAAACATAGCAGGTAAATGCCATATACTTTACTGGAATAACATATTTCCAAATCAACGACATTAGCCCTTTCTCACAGAGATACATCAAATTGAGTGATAACATTATCAAAGCGCACGCTTTTTCGTAAATTATTACTAGTAAAGCGAATTAGTAGATTTATACAAAAATGTTTTAGGTCTGATTATACCTTTAATTTGCTGCTGTTAAAATGTTACGATAGCTGTCCAGTAATCAGGCTAATACAATACTTTAAACCACTTTTTATAATTATTTTATACAACTCATAGAATAACACTGGTCAGTAAAATACGGGGCAAAAACTTCCGCACCTACTTCACTCTCTTAATATAAGAATTGACATAAAAATGAGTAATTTCTACAGACTGTTTATCCATAACGCAACCGTTAATAATAACGTTAATTTTATAATTTCGCTGTTGCATCAATAGTTATTAATGACATTTAAACACCAGAAAACTATACTGCTGCTACAGAATGTCTAGGCTTAACAGCATCTATAATATTAAAATTATTCCCGTAGGAACTACAATTGTAACAAACGTACCAACCTGTCATTTTCAGATACTGGCTGCAAACAAGAAATGATAGATTAGTTCCTATAAGTTTTCCTGCTTTGGTTTGTTCAAAATCAAAATGAGATATAATTCTGGGAAGAAGAAACTATAAAATGACTTGTTTGTACCCTTGTAATGACGTGAAAGGTAAGTGGGCTACATAATGACCTATTATTCTTATGACACGTATTTACCGTGTTTTTCATGTCTATAATGTAAGCTCACGTTTATTATGTCGCTTACACTACTTGCAGTAAATTAATGTGGAAATACTTCAATGTTTCCTGAAACAAACCTTAGAAATCAACTACTGACGCAATATGCTAGGCAAGATAACACTAGCTGAGGTATATATTTAACTTAAATTAAACCAGAGACTTCTAAATGTGCTTCGATATTTTTAGATGTATGATTTTCATGTGTTTTTGCTGATGAAAGAGCAATTTTACTTAATCAGATTTTAAGGTAGTAATTTAGTTTAAATATCAAACAAATTTTAGTGTAATCGCTGATGACGTCTGCAGAGTTTTATACGATACATACGCAGCCAGGCTTATAATGTTATCAGGAACAATTTTGTCACTGAGTTGCTCGAACGCAAACCAAGCGTGATAGAGAGGTTTTATCAGATATGTGTCCCACGTGATAGCAGTCTCGCAGTTTTTTAACCAATCGCTCGTGATGTTTCGGCTCGGCGGGCTGGTGCGGTCGGCAGCACTGCACAGAACCCTGGGCGTATTTCGCGCAAACCCGGGGAAACACAGAGGCACGAGAGATAGAGAGTGAGTGGGAGAGAAAGGGATAGGGAGAGATTCCAGTTTGCAGAACAAAAAGCGTTATCTGCGAAACAAAAAAGCCTCTCCCACCTCCCGCCTAAATCAATTCCCTCACACAGCCAGCCGCTGACTCGCTACGTTGGGCGAGAGGCAGAGCATCTACTGAACAGCAAGATGATAATTGACGCGCCAAACAAAGTCTGTCCCCTACCGGCGGCGGACCAGCGAATTGGAACACAGATATTGTGTCGAGTGTTTCGGGGGTGGTTTTGGGAAGCGGTTCGCCGGCAGCGCGGTGTTTCCGCAGGGGTTGGGGTTGGGCGGAGACATCTGGGGGGTAGTTGACACAGCAGTGGAGGAAGGGTTATTCGCGTAGTGACCACGGGAATTGACCGCCCCTGTGTTTGTTTAGTCGGGTTTCGCCGCGCCTGCTGAAAGAGCCCCATGGTGGCACAGGGATCTTCCTCCCTTCCATTACTTCCTTCGCTTCCTTCCTGCTCGTCCCCGCGTCCTTATGGCCCAGGCTTTGTCGACGTCGCCCGTCACAAAAGGCACGTGCTTATCGGGCCGAAGTGTCCGGCAAGGGGAGAAGGAAGAATCTCTACGCCCTGTAGTAACAAGGTTACGGCAAATGGTCTGCCCAGAAACAACTGAGGACGTGAAGGGATGGGCTGAAAGCTTGCTACAGTCTAGTGATGTAACATGTAACGTCGGTGAACACGCTCCATTGTGTACGGATTCGATCAATCCCGCCAATTGTGTTGACAGTGCGTCCGCCAGCTTTGCTTGTATTCACGTCTGATAGATTCTATGATAACCGGTCTGTAAGTAATCGAATGCTGATATTGACAATATTCACTTCAGTTACAAGTTTAATACCAATATAGTTATCTAATGTAAAATATTTTATGAAACTCTGAAAAAATAAGATGTTGTGCAGCGGTTACAAAATATTTACTACATTTTGTTTCTACCAAGTATTTTTGTGGTGAACACAAAATATTTTGCAGTCTTTACTAAGCTGTTTGTTGTTAATTAAAAAATAGTAAACTTGCCAACAAAAAGTTTTGTGGACACTGCAAAATATTTGGTGTTCACCACAAAATTTATTTGGTAGGGTATATATTTACAAAATATTTTGCAGCCACTATTAAACTTTGTTTTCTGTGAAGAAAAGTGTATTTTAAATACATCTGCATATCCCTATAAACTAGCAAAACAATTGTTATCACACATGACCTACCTAGTAACAGTAACGAGTTATTGTATTACGGAACACACCCATATAGTAGAATCAAAACAAGTTAGTTTGTTTTTCGCAAGTGAATCACACGGTGCGTTTACATTTTGTCCATAACATATCGCCGACCTACTTTATGTTCTGAAGAGAAAAACCATTAATTGATATGTGGACTATTGTTTGACGGAAATGATTAAGAGAAAAGCCGGGGGAATACTGTGTCAACGTTTTTGGTTAAGAACAGGATTTATGTTCAGTTCTTAATTTCAGTACACGGTCACTGCTACATGTCGAAGGGACGGTATAGAATGACTCAGAAATCTTTACCGAAGGTCTTCAATGTGTCGCACTTTCATTGCATTAAGTGTGTTTTTAAAGTAGTCTTAAAAATCAAAATGTGTGATATTTGGTAAACGTTGCGGCCAATGCGTCGGCCCATATATGCCCATCCACAGGCATGAAAAAACTGCATTCAGACTTCCCTGCCCAGCGATCAGTGGATTGAGGCACCCACTTTTGTTCCATCTGAGGAATAACCAGAGTTATAGTAAGTCAAGTATGAGGTGGTCGCGAATGATTTGTTCTTTCCACGATGAAATCAGATCCAACACTCGTGCTGAGCATAGGCCTACACAGAGAAAGAGGCTTGCTACAGTCAAGCAAATATGTGTGTATATATTAGTTCTGAAAAAATGTATGTTTAACAGGACATAACTCTGCTGTTGAAGGACCAAAATGAGCCAACCAACAAAATATGTGGTTGAATTAGCGCTTACACGTTACGAGGTTGTTCCACCATATGCAAACATATACACGGTTGACCGTACTAAACATTTTTTACAGTGATAACCACACAGAAATAAACGTCTTCAAAGTAATTGCATGATATAATACTGTTGTATAGGAATTCAAAAGCTAAACAATGTCAACATTAAAATAAACCAGAACCATGATTGTCAGCTTTGTAATTCTCTCAAGTACCGTGCAGACAAACTGGTATCGCCACGATTAGTTTCTGGTTTCAGGTCGGGCAGAATTTGCACCACTTACATTGATTAAATCCTTTTTATGGTTTATAGTACAATTTGTATTATGCTTAAATGCGAGTGTAAGTTAATTTTTGTTACCAGTGATTGTTGTTGTATTGTTTCAGCAAGAGAGTATTCTGAATTTATCTACAAGCCAGATTAATGCATCTACAGAAAATATGTTTTGTTGAAACAACGCCGAGAGTAATGATCAACAAGATTTTCTATTCATATTTTAACGGAATAATTATTCCTTCAAAATACGTGTTTCTTGGTGTATGCATAGTAAAGCAATAATAAATATTCTGAAGTTGGTTACTGTTCGGTGGTTGGCAAAATATACTCTCTTGGGCAGCAGGTAACTTATGGCATGATGTTCTCAATTTGTTTCTCGGAGTTACGGTTCCAACCTATGCCTATGCTTTTAAAATACCGTTTGTAGCTATAATCTTTGTATTTCCATTAAGTATTCTGTTTGTATAAGATGCTGCTGCCTCATAAACCTCTTTAATCTTTTTTTGCGCTCTTACTACCGACTCCACTGTGTACGTCATGCATCAGCTTGGTGCTTATTTCTTAGTGGACACCGTCTTTGCGTAAACCAACTGCAGAGCTCCAAGCAGCAAAATTGCGACGGATATTTTAAAACGTGCTGTACACATGAGAACCGGTAAAACAGAGAAAAAATCCAGTTAATTATTTGACAGGTTGCATCGAAATTAACGCGTTGGTACTTCCACGAAATTGTTCATTCCTGATTTATACTATTGCTGGTGACTGCGATTAAGTTCCGTGAAAATTTAGTGTTTTCAAGGCTACAATTCTTTATTTACGTGCCCGACGTTCTTAATTTGTTATTTGTGTGTAAGGCCTATCATTAGAGACATTGGAGTGTAGTATAGAAATAGTTTGCACCAGCTTATTTGAATGCTTTGCACCCACGTTATAGATCTACTTAATGGTTATTGGCAGTGCAACTTGGTGTAGTGTACTCTCTCTACTGTCTGAGCCAATCAGAACAAGAATACTACGACAAGATACGTCTGTGATTTTATAGAAGAACCCCAAGACGTGTGAAAATTAAAATAATTCAATCACTGACCACAAAATTTAGCTGTAGATGTGTAATCGATTTCGTTTACTTTTTTTTTACATACGTTTTCCTCTTCGATCCTTGTGAAAACAATGGTATACGTGTTGCACAGTCAGGTTACCCACTGCTGGTGCTGTATACATAATGCATTGTAGCCTAGTAGTGCCAGTGACGTCGCTGTGATTTAAGTTAATTCTGAGTCCTACTGCTTATCTGTGTTCTGATCAGTTCGAATTTCTGATGCCGAATATTTAAGCTACATATCATCGGGTGAGACGATGGAATATCGCGAAGGTTTTTTGTACCAACATACCCTTGATAGGCCTAATATCGTAGTTTCTTGTAACGTATACAACTTATATACGTCTGACACGTCTGCAGACAAACAACAGGCATCAAATATCAAAATTACGGAGTTCGTATTGACTCAGTCAAATAGGATAACAGCTTCACATGAAAGTGAAATACAGATATCTTTTGATAAGCAGAACGTATGATGAAATCCAGCAAAACTGTCCAGTTTTACCGCGATTTCTTATAATGGTTATATAGTGCAATATATTTCGGGCCACATTAGGTACAGTGCTTGTTGAAAAGTTTTCTTCTTTCTATGTGTGAGACGATAAATTAAGGTTGGACCCTGGAAAAAGTACACAAGCAAAGTTTTAAGAATTAATATTAGATTTTAACTTAAATAATTTTCTCAGTTGTATACATAGGTTAAAAACAACGAGTTGATCAAGTTGTAATGTAACTGATTCAATATATTGCGCTGATATAATTTTCATACATTTTGAGTTGCAGTAATTTAATCTACAGTATTAGATACATTTCCGAGATAGTAACTAACAATTTACTAATTAGATATTACGATACCTAAGAAGTAAAATAATTTTTTGATTTTATATCCAAGCTGTAAAGTTATTCTAATTCTAATTATTATAGGTCTACTGGTTTAGTGACTTTATCTGTTTCGTCCATCCTTCATTGTCATGTCCGCCGAGACACCGAGTTGAAATTTCTACTGTCGGAATGGAAAACAGCCCAATTCCGCTGATTTGATTTTAGACTCCGATCGCTATTTCATTATGCTGCTGCGTAGATGTAAAATAGCCAAAAAATTACATTTCAAGAGAGAATAATTACACGAATCAATGAACGTGGTCGGGTCGCAGAACTCCATAACGGCAAATGAGTACGGTTAACACGATTATCCGTATTACCTCAGCGTCCTTTTAACATAATGGCGGGAACGACCACACATTCTGCGGCCGCTTAAAAAAAATAAACGCATCAGTGAATGAAATTCTGTTTTTCTGTTGCAGAAAAACTGGACAGTAGATGTACTTTCTGATCAGTGGTGAGTGGTATATACTTGCAAAGTACATGTACGTAGACATTTGCTCGTACCTTGCCTGATTGCTTCCTCGTTTGCAAAAAATAGTTGTACAACCACCAATGTCTCGGGATGGCGATTTATCGATGGAATTTCTGACTGTTTACTAGACTTCAACACAATTTAATCATTTCCGACGCTTTTATTTTCGTTACTAGTGAGCACGGTAGAGGAAGAGGTCTTGACACTGCCTTTGCTCTCCAGCAAGAGAAAGTGACCCCTTGTTCGTCGCCGAGCGCTAGTAGTCATTTGGTGGAAGATTTGTCTTGTTTATATCTGGCGGCGTTACAATTTTTGTAATTATTAATATAAAATAATGGTAATATGGTAAGCTGATATAGTATTTATATGTTTCTTGTCCATAAATGCATTGTCACGCGTGGAACTGTTTATATATGTCGTCTGAAAAACTATATTATATACTACTGTTTTAGTAAACATATTTTACCAAAATCTATTATTTCCTGCCCTACGAAATTTTAGAATCATTGCAATGTGTGTCTACATGAAAAATATTGAAAAACTAAATTTTATGGTAGAAAATAAAATTGTTCCAACACAAAATTACGTTTCAATTATTTTATTCTATATAACACACGCAATTTCGGTAACAACTTCACATTTTAAGCTAAGCCAAATACAAAACAAGACAATTCTTCCACTAAATTACTACTAGCGCTCGGCGACATTACGGAGTCGCATTTTATTCCTCAGTGTCAAGACCTCTAACTTCATAGACCGTGCTAGTGAGTTGCTATATTTGACTTGGCGTATTCTGGCGCGCTACCATTGAATGTTTGTAAACAACTAATCAGTACCACAAAAACATCGTCAAATCTTAAGATGCAGGTCACTACAGTGGCTTGGAGAATACTCTGGCAGTAAATATTCTCGCGATTTTCCACGATCTGTACTGACGTGACACTTAGATTTTGATCGGAACCTCTCAACTTACCAGCTCCTGAGTGCCGCATTACTTTCATCGTTTCAACACGGTTTCGCGACGACCTCTGGCTCCATTTGCTCCCACCGAGATTGTACAATAGCGAAATAGTGAGCAGTCACCAGAGTACCTACGCAGCAAAAAAAAATTACTTTACAAAGAAAAAACTTGTAAACTAATATCAGAACATTTACCAGTCAAGGCACTACAATAAGAATGTTGCACGTCATCAAAGTGGTCTAAATTTTCTGGATACCTGTGGAGACAAGTGAGATACATTTTTATGAGCAGATTATTTGACGTGAAACAAAATAACTTTCAACGGCCAGTCACATTTTGCAAAATACTTTGTCATTTGACAAGAACATTTCTTGGAACGTGGTTGAATCAATTGTAATATGCATAGAAATTTATTTTTAAATATTTAGTTATTGTTTGTAAATTTACAAAAATGTTTGTTAATATAGACATATTAGTATAATATACGAGAATTATCTGTTTTGTAAACATAGAAAAATATTTTTATAAAGGAACAAAAATGTTTTTACTGTGTGTAAGTGCCACTGTTTTCCGTAGTTGTCATTTTAATCTAATTATTTTCTGTTAACGTGTCAAGGAGTTTAAGAATATGTTTGTCATGACTTTCACAATTTTTTGGCGAGATTTTAGAGAATAATCTAAGCTCCTAGAGTTGGTACCCGAAAAACTTTTCTAAAACCTTTGCGTTGCCTTATTACATACATTCGAGAGTCATTTACACCAGTTAATACAATGACAATGTTATGGACTCGTTGGGCACTACTGAAATGTCGATCACGTGTAAATCCAACTGGGCAGAATGCGCAATATTTCATTCTGTGTTATGAAAGACGCAATTAATATAGAATTGTATTCTGACACGAACCCTCACTACTAAGCACTAGTCAACATTTATTCTGGTGTTTTTTTAACAACCCACATGTTATCACATTTGTATTAGCTTACATTATCATAGGGAAGTTCTGACGGAAAAAAAAAACTCTCGTGTTGTACATTGTCTTCGTTTGCTTCGTTCGTGAAGGGATTGCGCGCTCGTACGGTAAAGAACTGTTTTAAACTCTTCGGTATGTAACACGCAAAAATATGATAAATACAAAATAAATTCTAATAAATTTTATACACACCGCGGAGTATATAACATATAGGCATATATATTTTTGACCAAACGAAGACAATTTTTGGATATGTGCAATTGCTAGTTAATATTGCTGATTCGCTGTCAATGGCGTATATCCAAACGACCCTTTAAGTTGGTCATGTACCTCCACTGCAAAACTCCTTCAATGATCACATCTATATTATTTTCGTGTAACAAAAAGGCACATTAGCTAAAAATAAATGACATCGTTACTAAACTTACCTTTGCTGACTAGCTTATTATTTTTAACTTACCCCTTAGTGATCGGAGTAATGTGTTCGTTATTTAATACCGTTGTTTTACTTGAGAGAATAAACAAAGAAAATCGCAAAATCTCCTACTCGCTGTAAACAAAACCGTCAGAAATTAATCCAAGTTAACGCATACAGCAGAATTAGAATCGGGGCTTACGTTATCAGTATACCACCAGCGTAATGAAGTTTATATAAGACTGTTGGAGACCCGGAAATGTTGAGAAGGAGAAGCTAGATTTATAACTCCGGCACTTGTAAGTTACATATGTATTGGGTTACTGTTTGGTAATGAAATGCGACCTTGATAACGCTTAACAAATAGCGAAACTATATGCCTTGATAAACACTAGCTGATTTACTTTTTACCTTGCTAGATGTACAGAAGAGAAATATTTGCGATAACATTTTGTGGCAATCTTCCAATCTAATAGTAACGAATAACTGAAATAACGATTGGTCGTAATTTACCCTAATCGAATATCATTGACGTTAACGTATTCACTCATGTATATGACTTACCTCCATGTTTGTTATGAAGTGTAAAGATACGTGGTACGTTAACATGTTGCAATGCGATAAGGTGATAATCAGGCCACTCGCTAAAAGTGACAGACGTAAGATGCTGAGGACAGAGTGTACAAAGGAACGTGGAGTTCAAACCATAGGACGTTGAAACCAGGATTATATTTTATTTGAACCACTTAATTGTGGCGACAATAATTCTGAACCACCTTGTTTCAGTGCTTTACGTGGACATCTGCAGCTGTGCTTCATGGTTATTGGCAGCGTGGCTTTGTGTAGGAACGTCACTTATTTTGACTGTACCAATCAGAACATGGTTACTGCGACAACACACGTCTGTGATTTGAGGGTTGAATCTCGAGATGAAAAAAACATCCAATCAGTGTGTATGATACAGGGCGGCATGTGTGATAATACAGCATTGAAACAAGTTCGTCAAAATCTAATGATGAAGTGTAACGAAACATAGTTCTTTAACATATCGCGAAGCAACAAGCTCATAATCAGGCTCTTGAACACTCGCTAAATCGGTATACATTAAATTAATTGCAAAGGGCAAAATGCACACATGACTGTGGAGTTCAACCGGAATGTCGTTGAACACGGAAGCTTTCCGTGTTTCAATTCTACTGGAAAACGAATTTATAAACATATACTTTCGTTTTGTTTTACCAACCTAAGGGTTACATTTGTGTTTGTTTATATCTTTAACCATCTGAAACGTAAATTTCCAATAAGAGGGAAATAACTCGTTTACAAGATGTGTTCGGTAAGCCTCGAACTAGTCTTAATTTCTATGGAAAATGGCGTAGTCTAAGAAAATAATGGACTACCAGAAGTTCGACAGCTATCGGGGGAAAAAAACTGCGTCATCCCCTCAACATTACTCCAACCCTTAGAACGAGGGGAATTTAAAAGAACTTTGGTTCATACATTTACATGAGCCGATGCCCCACGAGGGAATATCTGCTAATCCAGAATGGCAGTCACAGGGATGTGCAGCACCTGAGGGGAAGAAAGGCGGAAGGTAAAAACGAGTAATGTGATTGCCAAAGTTGTCTACGCCGCAGACACTTACAAGGAATATTTTAAAATATTTACCTACAATTGAAAAATTTTAACTTTAAGATAGCGTATTGGTGCATATTTTACAGACATAATTTAATACATCTATATATTTTTCTCTTTTTTTTTTTTTTTTTTTTACCTCCAACTTCGGGAACATATTTTTTCCTTTGGTAATGGGGTGTGTTACCGGAAATTTCAATCGTTTCAATTTGAAAGAAGTAAAGCATGTTTTGAAGACACCTAGTAACTATATTTACTGTGGTGAAATTTTTTAGTTGTCATAAGTTTTGTATAATGGTATGCCCCAAAATTCGAATTTTAGTAAAACAGTTTTATAAAACAAAGGAAAACCAATTGACTTACGGAAATGAAATAATTCACAGTGTAGAACAGCTTCACTGGATACGCCAAGATTTGTACAAAAACAAAATATTTTTGAGTATAAGACAATTTCAGAAAATTGGCAACTTTATCTATATCAAATTCGTTTTTCTTACTCAGCTTCATTTCAACCATAAACCTATCATTTGCAAATGAGATGCAGGATTCAATTCACGTAAATATAACCAGGATTTTTTTTATTCTTCGAGTGGAAGTGAATTTATAAAGCCAAATATCGTGCACACAACCGACTGCAGTCCTGCAACGACGTATGCCTACAGTATTCGGCTTAGTTTAAATGTTAAAAAAAAAATGTTCGTCAATTAATACACGTAAGTTGCAAATCAAACAAGTAAAGTGAATAAATTTTTTGAGCGAGATACAGAATGAAACAGTGCACCAGCCCATAGAAATAACTACATACTGAAACACAGCATGGTATTAACAAAAATCAAATTTTTTCGTGGTGGGAAAAAAATCTTTATGTTACGTGGGAATTGAGAACTACCGTTTTTCAGATTATGCTATTTTCTTTTGTACTGATTGTGAGCGGCCAGCATGTTACCAAACTACGCTTATTGAATTGTTCACAAACAGCATAACGCTAGTTACTGGTTAAAACCAGATGGAGCTATGCTCCTAGCTCAAAGTTCCTTCATATCACGATATTGGTCCGAGAAAACACCAATCAGAAATTTCCGGAAAGTTAGATTTGAAGAGGTTGTGAACAAAAACGAACCCCACTCTCCGAAGCACAAGTCTTCTTATTACGGTAGCAGTCTCTAGGGCACAGTTAAGAAACAAGGTCGATCAGAGCCAATACAAGAAAATATCTGAAGAGATACAAACCTACTCAGACGTCAGGTGACTGTGTGTGCTTGTGCTGGTGCAGTAAAATAAAATTGGACACAGGTGCTGAAGAAATGTTTGATCAAAGCTAAGGGGAAATACAATGCTGGGTTAATATCTGTTGCTTTAATCCACCGAATCGTTCTGTTACAGATTAGTAAATGCGCGTTGTATGTTTTGATTACTACTATTAAATATAATGGAAGAAAATAACCGGTTTCACGTTAATTCTAAAATATATATATGTAAAGGTGGGGCAGACGGACACCCTAAGGATATAAAATTGAAAATCTTGCATAAGGATGAATGGAAGCTCAGCATAAAATCACAATAAATGTAATAGGCATTCGTGTACTTGTTTACGAAATTTAATGCACATAACTAGAAACTATCCAATAGAAAATATTTACATCATTAATCACTACATTAGTGTCCGTCTGCCCCTAGCTACGGGGCAAAAGGACAGATGGGGTGGGGCATACGGACAATTTGAGTTTTATCACAAATTTATCCAGAAAAACATTCTTGGCATTCGAAATAGGGATCTCTTCCGTTTTCCACACACTGTACATGAATCCAGGACCTGCACTGCAGGCATTGCACCCAATCCTCGTCCCTTTGGTATTCTTTCTTGCATGTTTGACAACCATATTGCTGGTTCTGATTATTGGATTTTGCTGTCCTCTTGCTGTTTCGTTTCTTGGATTTCTTAGCAGCAGCTTCCTTCTTCTCCTTAAGCTTCTGAATGAATTCTGGGTCCGTCAGTATTTGGGATTCACCTGTTTTTCTTTTTCTTGTCTGTGGAGTCGATGAAGCCCTAATGGGAATAGGGCTCAGGTCCTCAAAACTGCTTCCTCGGGAGGTTGAAGGTGACGCCACCGCTTCTACAACTATAGACGTTCATGCTGTAGCCACTGGTGAAGCACGTGCGGGTTGTTGGTTTGGTGACATGACCTCAATTTCATTTTCGTCTTCTACTTCAATTTCTGTGGGCTGTGGAAGCTCTGAATTGTCAGTGTCAGACCTGTGGACCGTTCCTGGTATGAAAACATGTTCGGGCAGGCTGCTTGGATTGAAAGGAAAAATTCCGCAGGCTTTGAAACCATTCACAGCATTTCCAACGGTAGCAGCTTTATTCCATGCTCCAGCAAATATGCCACCGAACACCACTTTGTTCAACCCTTTACCAGGGTTTCTTCTCAAATGGACTCGGCAAGCTTCATTGTAAAATTTCTTTAAGGGGCCAAAAAGAGAGACGTCAAGTGGTTGAAGCTTGTGAGTGGTATGTGGGGGTAGACATAATAACGAAATATCGTTCGCTACTGCTTTCTCTATTGTTGAGGGATCCGAGCAATGAGAACCGTGTCCATCCAGAACCAAAATTATTTGTCCTGCTGGTTTGGCAGCAACGAAGTGATCCATGAACTGAGAAAACTGCTCCCATTTCATGTAACCACTCTCTGACATAACTACCCTTGTTCCTGGTGGCATGCCAATTTCATAGTTGTCGTTGAAACGTTGTCCTTTCATAACAACAAACGGAGGCACATACTGGCCAGCAGCAGATACACACGCCATGACACTCACAGTCTCGCCTTTTTCACAGTTTGTTTGGCTAACTACGTCCCTTTTTCCACGCTGTAAAATAACTTTTTTTGGCTTGTAAATAAGCTGAAGGCCACTCTCATCACAGTTGAAAATGTGTGATGGCTTATCCCACAAGTCCAAGATGTCCATTAACTTTGACAAATTGTCATAAAATTGAGAAATTTTATATTTGGACAGCCCTCTAGCTCTAGCAAATGACAGTGCTTCAGAAACACGAACACTGAGAGCTTTGTGATGACTTAGGAAGCCACGAACCCACTCCTTTCCCGCCATTTCCTCGTTATTGTTAAAGGGATGCTTCAGACCATTAACGAAAGCAAAACGATAAACTAGAGATCTAAGCTCCTTGAACGTCAGTCCGTAGCCTAAACTGTCCAGTTTAAGTAGATGAGCTGAAAGTTCTTCCTCCACTGCCCTACTAAATGTTGTGTGCTGTCCGAACTTACGCATCGACACATCTGAGAATACACGCCGCCTTAATGTATTTCGTGGCACAGTAAAGGTTTTTGCAGCTGTGGAGAGGGGAACCTTGTCATCTTCAAATGCCTTCACAGCTCTCGCCATATTTTCTTCAGACCAGTTACATCTGTCTGTAGTGCGTTCTCAGTTCCGTACCATGGTAATAGGCTCTATCTGAAACAAGGGAACGAATTTATAGTTGCGAAGTATAATGCACCTATTTATTTTAGTGGCACATGTTGGAAAGCCTATTAGTGTTAAAAACCAAAGTTAAAGCAAAGATATCAGATTCTAGAGAAGCAATAAGAGCCGAGTTTGATGCAATGTGTCAGTTTTTATTCGATGCAATGTTTCATTATCTAACTAGTCTAACTAGAATAATTTTATTAATTTATAGTACTAGCGTTTTTATTAATAATGCTACAAGTGTATGTAAATAGCTGTTTATAATGTAAAAATAGCACATAAGTTATTTTTAAATTATCTTTAAACAATAATTTAATCAGGTGGAAAATTGTAATTTAAGATGACCAGACACAAGACATTACGCTGACCTATTAATAAACAGACGAGGTAATACTATTTTAATCAAAATATTTGTAACAGAAATTAAATTTTTTTGTGTGGTGCATACAAAACTTCGCTTAAGAAATAACAATAATAATTAAGTCACTTGCTGAAATTTTTAATTGTGCAAGTGCCTTAAAACAAGTGTTATTCATCCATGCACTATTGGCAAAAATTGCATTTGGTGAATCATATGTAACATTTTAATTCAAGATATGAGAAACTAAAATAAACAGAGAGATATTGCAACACTATGACAATTTGATATAATATATTCTTTATTTATTTACTTTGGGTGCATTGGCATAATGTGTTTCTTTACATATATACAGCAAAATGTACGCTATTTGATTAAATATTTGGTTATGCGAATGTGTAGTAGGCCCCTCAAACAATAGGATGCATGAACATAAGTTTTAAACTATCACAAAGAATGTGTCCGTTTGCCCCTTCACAATTCTGTCCGTTTGCCCCCAGCACAGATCATTGGACACGTAGTTCTCCCAAATTCCAACAGATCGCAGGAGCGTTCACTCTGATACACACAAGACGCGTCAAACAATCTGGAACCGCGCGGTGCCGCGGCAAAACTTCTCGCGCTCATCTTACAAGTGTAAATCATTATGTCATAAATACATTTTTTTATTATATGTCAACGATGACGTATAATTTTCTTACCTCTAGTCACATTCAAGACTGAGCTGGAGTTGTCCTTCCAAATCGGTAGTTCCTGTGTTAACACTTCAGCCATAGACACTTGAGCGATACTTACAGACTAGCCAAATCACTATTGCCAACTCTCGCCACTAAAATATACCACTATTTCTTACGACTTGTCCGTTTGCCCCAATGTCCGTCTGCCCCACCTTTACTTGTTACACCTATAAGGCTCATCCCAGCCTTTAGGTGCATATTACTTATCAGGAGTTCATTATTTTCGTTAATAATTTGCCTGTATGGTACGTTCAGTGGTGACACCAACACTTTATAGGCTTTGTGATGTATGGAATTGTACGTTTAAAATTTAAATCGGGATTCTCATTCCTAAAATGTACTGCAAACACACCAATTGTAAATTTTTAATCGAGAAAATTAACTTTGACTATTAAGTGAAAGACAGGAAATGGGTCTACATGCGTGGGGGTATTTTTGAATACTACTAGGTGACATTAATCGTGCGTATTGAGAAGTATTAATAAAAAACTTATATCTGCTGTAGCTATAAAAACAGTTTGGTAGCCACGGCGCATTCCAAAATGCAAGGACTGTTTCGGACTTGTACATATTGTATATAGGGCCTATATATATATATATATATATATATATATATATATATATATATATATAGGCCCTATATACAATATATATATTTCATAAATGTGTGAAGATTGTGTCGTGCAAGACTGTGATTAGTGTTACCTGGACACACGTGCCCAGTTTGAATTTCCCGCTCTCGGGTGGCTATATTGGACGTACATTTTGGTGTGAGTTGGCATCCTTGTCATTGCCAACTCTTAGGTTGGTGTCCCTGTTCCAGCAACAAGAGGACAGTCTACAACTCAACATGGCGGAGAGTGGTCGTGTCGGTGGACTCGTTCGCCAAATATTTTTAAATCGTTAAGTAAATTTTACATCCATTTAGTTTACAGTCCTTTGTCTCGTTCATGTAACAAGGACAGAAATGCTAAGATGATCGTTTACGTTCGTCCTACATTGCAAGTTACCACTGTACAAATACTAAAGATTTTGTGCTAGTTTGAATAGTACCGCGTTTTTCTAGGCATAGGAAACAATTATATTTGGTAACTGTTGAAATGCAAAATAATAAAACTAAAAAGGGGAAAGAAGAAGTAATATTGCGTCGGATCCTTGAGGAGAACTGTAGATTTAAGGACACGGCCCACTTTTAGAGCTTAAGAGGGCGTGGTAATACATAATTCAACGCTAAAAGCATTAATCTATAACTGTAGTATTCTTGAAGCCAATTTCCGAAAATTAAACAATAGCAATCCTAGACAATAGTTTTAGCCAACGTTTTAAACAAAATTGTTTCCAGTGTTACGAACTTCTGAGGCATAATCCCTGACGCCGGAACCTCGTGCAATTAACTGCGGCGCAAGAGATCACGCGTAACGAACTAGTGATTCTGGACAAATATTTACTTATAAAGTTGGCAGATACTATTATGTAGGATTTTCATTGAGTATTTTATCCATATTGGCTTCGAAAAAAGCGTAGAAATTAATTGATATTTTCAGCGTTTATTTATCTATCACGCACTCTTAAGAGGGCGTAGTAGATATACAAACGCTGAATTCTTCAGTTGAGATCTACACTTATTTTGAAAGTCAATATAGAAAAACTACAGAAGAGCGCAATCCTTGACAATTATATTTGACAACTTTATGAGCAACATTTGCCCAGAATGATTCATTTGTTATTCGTAATCTCTTGCGCCGCAATTAAATGTACAAGATTTTGTTGTCAGATATTGTTCTTTAGTTATATTTTACTCGAGAAAAACTTTTGCTCAGAAAGATCGCCGAAACTATTGTCTGGGATTGCTGTTTCTAGATTTTTGCAAATTGGCTTCGAGAAACCTACAAATCTGATCTGATGCTTTCAGCGCTGAGTTTATACTTAAGGCCATGCTCTTTCGTTTATACTGTTTTCGCGATAATAATAATTATTTTTTAAACTTAAACGAGAGTAGGTATCAATAATCTGTGTGACAGTTTTGTTTGAAATGGTTTTAGCTGAGTTAGCTAATTTTTTTCGATGCAAGAAATTATATGATTTCGACTAAATAGTAAATTAACCAGAATTTCGTTAATTACATAATTAGCTAAAATCATAGTATATGCTGCATTAAAAAATTCGGCAAACATGAAAAAGACGGTTTTAAACATAACTAGCGGACAGAATTTTGATATCTACTCTCATTTAGGCGTAAGAAAGTAATATAGCTAAAAAAGTAGAAGCTAGTGAGTATATACAGCCTGAAGGCCCTACATTATTCGCACTTTTGGATAGTTATATATAAATATACATATGCATATGTACTATACTGAGAAGAGTAACGTGAAATGTGCGATATTAGTATACATTTTCTTACGTTGCTCTACATTACAATCGTCGTCGTTAAACTTCAAATAGCCTATGTATTTTATTTAGCCCGCAATCAGTCCAGTAATTGTTTTTATATTCTTAATTCTGATTGCAGCCTAAATATGCGTAAAAAGTTTTAACTGTTATGCTTGCAGTGAGTGTAGCGCAAGGTAAACATATTTCACGATATAATAGAACATGTAACATACCACGATATCTCGTGGAGATTACCGTATGTAAATGAGAGTCCATGTTGGAGACGTTAAGACATTTATGCACATATTAGTAATTTTAGTAACTCGGCAAAACCCTGGCATGTTATTTTAAGGTAGTAAGATTTAAAATCATTTATTATGTTGTTGTAATGTATATTGTGTTAAGTATAATGCAAACATAATTACTCTCTGTATTAATAGAGTGTGTTACGGCAGAATAGAGCGGAGAGAAAAACATTTAGATTGATCGCAGTGTGGTTTGTCATAGGGCTGTAATCTATGGACAGCGATCAAAAAGAAATTTTTCCGTGATTTAAAAAAATGGCCGGGCGAGCATTTCA
>PNEQ01047527.1:0-22551 GCA_003012365.1 Medauroidea extradentata
AAAAAAAAAAAAAAAAAAAAAAACTTCACTATTTTTTTTACGCAGGACTTCTTCTCACCACAGTAGAACCCCTTTTTTCATTAGGAAAATATACCTCTAAAATATATAAATATCAACAACTATAGGCCTATAGCTTCGCTAACAGGGTTTTCCAAATTATTGTAAAAAATTATATATGAAAAATTAATAAATTTTATCACAGAGAACAAAATCATAACAGGTAGCCAATTTGGTTTTCTAAAAAATAATTCTACTGGACATGCTTTATACACATTTGTCAGTAAAGCAATTGAAGCTTTAGACAAGAAACTATTTGTCGCTGGTATTTTTGTTGACTTGTCGAAGGCTTTTGACTTTGTCAACCACGACATTCTGGTACAAAAAATGTACAAGTATGGTATTATAAATAAAGAAAACAGAATGTTTAGCTCATACTTAAAAAAACAGAACCCAATTTACTAAGCTAACTCAACTCAATGACAAAAATCATAGCATTACCTATACATCTTCCACTGTGAATATTACTGTTGGTGTTCCCCAAGGGTCAATTTTGGGCCCCTTATTATTTCTAATTTACACGAATGACTTTCCTTCATGCTTATCTCATGGTGAAGCAGTAATGTTTGCAGACGATACATCACTTATAATAACACACAACAATATAAACCAGCTCTGTGAGAATGTAAGAACTGCTGTTCTGGAAATGGAATCATGGTTTCTCACAAATATTCTGTCACTAAATGTCTCCAAATCAAAATTTATGTTGTTCTCATACAAAAACACCAGTATATATCCTTTCGAGCAGTTTACAGATTTGGCAATTACGGTGAATGGGAATCCTCTTACAGCAACCAATAACACAAAATTTAAGTTGGAGACAACATAGCCAATGCTCAGTGTAAAATTAAGTTCCTTATGTTTTGCTGTATATTCTATAAAACTAAAGTATGCTCAGATGCTACTGTACTTTCTCTTTACTATGCCAACGTACAGTCTGTCCTAAAATATGACCTAATTCTATGGGGCAGCTCACCATACTGGAGAAAAATTTTTGTACTACAGAAAAAAATTATAAGAATAATAGCTGGTGCATTGCATAAAACTCCAAATAAACCACTTTTTCAACAATTTAGAATATTGACACTACCATCATTATACATTTATCAAATAATTTTATTTGTAACAAAAAACATAAAATACAACACTAACAATACTATGCATACTCATAACACACAAAATAATATGAAACTACATTACTTCTCCTATAGAACTGTTTTACTTGAAAAAATTCCATATCAAACTGGAATTAAATTCATCAATAATCTTCCTTCCTTTTTGCTAAATAGACACAAAACACACACAATTGACTATTTTAAAAAGCAACTAAAGCTGCACCTACTAAATAAAGCATTTTATTCGTGGATGAATTTTTTAACCCCACGTTAAAATAGAAACTTATTTTATCACATAAGGGTGCTGAATTGCACTGTTGTAGTTAAATTTCATAATTATTTGTATTGTTTATATTTTCTTTGTAGTCAAATTTCATAATTATTTGTATTGTTGCAATTTGTTAATTTCTATTTTTGATGTAGTCAAATTTCATAATTATTTGAATTGTTGCTATTTGTTAGTACAGTGAACCCTCGATAACTCGGACCTCGATGTCCCGGACTTCGGATAACTCGGACAGAATTTCAAAAAACAAAATTAATTTTAATTAAATTATTTTTGGTCAAAAATCATAAGAAAATTGTGTGCCTCATTTAAATCCATCACGTTTTATTTAAAAACAGTATTAAGCTTTAAAAACAGTTGCTCATCGCTACGTAGCCTTTAATAATCCCACCGTAAAATATGTGGCAAGTTCCGTGTGGCTAAATGTTGCTAGCGAGGCGCGCGAGTAGAGATGCAACTCAGCAAACGCGCGAGTGGAGACGCAACTCAGCAGGCAGACCTCCCTTCTTTATCTTTCCTCCCTCTTCACCGCGCGAGCCACACACGCACGTGCGTCGTAAATAAACACTACAGTATGATGCTGATGAATTGGACGGTAACTACAGGTCACAATAGCACTTGAATGGAAATTTATTTTGTTCTGGTATGTGCGATAAATTCAAGATTGCAAAACGATTTGTTCCGGACATAATAAAAAAAATTAAAAGCCATTGGTTTGCATTGCAATTTAGGCAAGGTGGTGAGAGGGTTTTATGGCCCTTTAATGACGTCTTATAAGCCGATGAGGGTGAAGTGAGGTGAAAGAACAACACAACATCCATGCCCGAGCAAGGATTCGAACCCAGGGCCTCTCGCACCGTAAACTGGTGCCTAACCCACTACGCTAGAGGCCGGCGCGATATATCGAAAAAATAAAACATGGCTCAATAAATTATAAAAAAGGGGAGGAGGCAGAACGAGGCTTTTGCCCCGGGTCGCACATTCTAGAGGGCCTCGCTTTTGAAAAAGTTAAATGGTTAAAATGAATGGGCTTTTATTGAGTACCCTTTAATGTTGATGGTATCTGCGAAATTTATTTTAAAGTGTAAAGTGTGTGTAAAGACGTCACTGATCTATGACGACGCAGCCAAGGTAAGATAATATGGAGGGAGGCCTACAAGCGCACATTATCACTTCAACCACGGCAGTGACTTCAAGTAAACAAAAAAAAAAGGAGGAAAGGTAGACTGAGATTTATGTTGCTCCTGGCCTCGTATTCTAACAAAGAAGCCCTGGGAAAAAAAAAAAAAACAATTTCTCGTAGGAAACTAGTAGCTGGCTGCAGACACTGTGACATGCTGATGTAGAGCAATTTTTAACGTAAACATCTCGTGAGTTGCGTGTGGTCACGTGCGGTGCTTGTATTACTGTTGAGACTGTACCGGTTGACCTTGACTACTTCCGCTCGTGCTCTACCACCCTAGCTTATCTCACACACACACAGACTGTCGTCAGCCAGACGGGAGAAGGGCGTGAGAACTTTTATGTGGTCGAAGGGTGCCTTGGTGCCAGCTTCTAGTACAGATAAAAAAGATCAGTCAGAAGAAGCATAAACAATAAATAAAAAAGAATCTGCCGGCCCAGGTTGTTTGACATTCCATCTTTTATAGTTCTCCCGTTACAGCGATAATTTCCCCACTACCCCCTACTGTAAATTGATACGTACAAAGCAGTACATATTGCCGCTTCTTTTGCTTGTAGAAATGATAGCGTACTGGTTTCCTCACGTTTCTTGTGATTGACTGATTACCCCTCCTCCCCGGACGCCCCTCGATAACACGGACAAATCGTAACTTGGACAGCTTCTCCCCCCTTTTAGTCCGAGTTATCGAGGGTTCACTGTATCTATTTTCTTAGGTTCCTGTGATGTAATCCTCTTCAATATTTTTCAACTTCAAGTTTTTGACTGTCAGGCATTGTAATTGTAATATTATTGTGTTAGCTATAACCTCATATTGTGTTTGTCTACCAATTGAATGTTGTAAACTTCTGTAAATTTCCTACTTTGTTAAACATGTACAAACTCCCAATTTGACAAATCCGAACACATGTCGTGTAAAAAAGGATGCTAATAAATCAAATCGAAACATTCACTTTTAGGTTAGACCAGAATGCTGCCACAGAAAACATATGGCCATAGATTAAACACACAAGGCGAGACTCACGCTCTGCACATGGATAAACGTGTTAGCCGAAGTCGACCCGATCGTACCCGAAAGGTTCCAAACAATTTTTTTTACGATGTTTCTTATAGACCTTTGAATCCCAGACTGGGAAAATGGAATTGCTGAGGCTCTGAGTGTACCGCCCACTTGCGTCTGTCATATTTAATTCCTCCATCGTTGGCTGGTGCAAGTTCAGAACAGTTCTCCTTGCTCTGCACTGCATCTATGCAGGCATTTGATGCTCATATTTAATCTGTCTCCTGAATTGTTGTTTGGTAGGATGATATGAACCATGCTGTCTGCAGCCTTGCAACCACAGTGAAGAAAAGATGTTGCGAACAATTCGGGACCGGAATCATTGCCTTGAGGAGTGTAACAAAAGTAATTTCGACAGAAGGCATGGTACCAAGAAATTGGAACCTCTGACACAAGGTGCAATAGTCTGGATACCGGATCTTAAACTATACGGTGTTGTCCAAGGGGTAACAGAATATCATCCCCAATCTTATAGCGTAATTACCAACTCATGAACCATTTGGCACAATAGAAAGCCGTTGGTGGAATTGCTGGAAGACGGATATGTGGGAACAGCAGTGAGTTAAGTTGCAGAGGACCCAAGGGAAGAATCTCAGCAGGCAGACATGCAGCAGAGTCCCCAGCAGGGCAACTCTTCCTGGATTTTATTTGGATGAACAGAGAGGAGAGGAAGGCTGCAAGACATGCAGTAGGCTGACAGTTCTGCAACCACAATGATGGGGGAATAACTTCATATACACATGTTGTGTTTTTGTGTAGAAAGAAAGGGGAGATGTGGTGTTGGGAAATAGCCCTTATTGCTTCATAGTTTAATATTATGTATTTAGTATGTCTTAATTCACTTAAAATGCAGTTCCCCTAAACCTGGGATATTTTACTTATGACAGTCATAATTTACAGAGGTAAAAAAATACATTACTGTATGGTTATTTTTTTCCTTTCAACCAATTGATGTCTTTCTTCCTTTTGTAAATTTTAACATCACATTGTATGTAATAAGGCCAGTGTGTATATTTCATTGTACCTAAAATGTAATGCTTGAAGCAATAATAAAATATATTTTTTTACTTAAATAAATATAAAATGGGGGTAGCATCATATCTCAATAGCACAATGTCTGATAAGGAGCCCATAAGCTTCTACCATTCCCTGGAAGATGACGTAAAATGAGATTTCTGCAATGGAGAAACGGGGGACTGCACAGGGAAGGGGAATAGGACTACCCTGAGAAAACCTGTCGGCCAGCAGCGATGTCCACTCACATTTCCCACATGCAAAAAATCTGGGGCACAGCCTAGCTAGGAATCAGACCTTGATCACCTTTGTGGGAGGTAAGTGCTGTGGCCACTTCCACATTTTTCATAAATATTCTTGACAATACAGTCTTCAAAAGTGTTATGTCTACCTCAAACTACCTAGACACACATTCACTTCAGTTATATACTTTGTTTAGTTTATTGTCTATGAGGCACTGAAATACTGGTGACTGGAAAGTGCAGGAATCCACAAACGAGTCCTCAAGGAATTACGACTCTTGCTGAAGAGTTGAATGACTCTCATATCAAAGTTGCCAGAGTGTTGCAGGCTAAGAAGTAGCAGAATCATCAAGGAAGTATGAAAGTAATAATGAGTCTGTGTTTGTTAACTGGATTTTAGTATATGAATGGCATAGGTGTGCAGTGAGTGTCTATGTCTAAAGCAAAGCGAAGATGATTTCTGATATTAAACTTCCAATTCATATTGGACTTGATAGGGTAAAATTCATTTTTCATATTCAATTTATTCACATGTTCATGCCCATTGTATATTTTCCCATGACAATGTAAATCAACATAGCTGTTACCATTTTCAACATTACCCCTTTTATTAAGATAAATGTATTTCATAACTCACTTCCACATTTATTTTTAGGTTATAATATAACTGTTAAAAGCCTGGAGTATTAGCAAAGCTGTATTTCAAAATTGTTTGGGTAACCATGAACCAAGTTTGCCAGAATGTAGAGAAATAAACAGAGTCACACCTCGATCCTTCCTAGTGACAGGCAGCTCTGGTGCAGACACTGCCCCATCACTATCCTCTTGGTCCAAGAGGCCAGTCCCTGCACCACGTGTCTCTCTCTCAAAGCGCACCACGTGGTGACGAGGCTGTGTTGATGGGTGGCTGCGGCCACGGTGGTCGCGGGGTAGGGAATTGGACCGTAGGCTGGTTGACAATGAGGAACTTAGAGCAGGGGATGTCCCGGAGCTCATGTGAGACCGAGACATTGTTGGAGTGCGCGAGGGAGTGGACGTCATCATTCCTTGCCTGTAGAAAAACAATCTTTGCTAGAATTTTTGCTTTTAGTTCACTTTCACAGACTTTTTAGTTTCCAAGTACAAATAAAACATGTTAGTTGATTTACTGTTTATTATTAGTATTTAGTTGACATACCCTCACTTAGTTAGTGCCAAGCCTTCAGCAAATGAATTTTAAACTTGCTGAACAGAAACTACATATGGTAATAATGAAACATAATATCTGAGATTAAGTATGCAGCAATGATTCCTGGTTGGCAAACAGTTATTCTAGACTTCATTACGCTGTGTAATATTATTGTTTGCTTAGTTAACTACTTATCACTTGAGAAAGGTGGAAGTTTCTAGTAGTCCAATGTATAAGGTGACATATGTACCAACCTGTAGTAATAGTAGGATGAGCGAGGGGATGATGTACAGGTGGCCTCTGTATCGGAAGCGTAGTCCAGCGAAGGCCGGTGCCGTCTGGTGAGGGTGCCGGTGGTGAACGGCTGACGTTGAGATGGCGTCACGTCAGCCACCCGATACCTGGAAGCGTAGGAAGTGCCTCCGGCCGCAGACTTGAGACTGGACCGGAGCATGGTGTGGGATGCCTGTCTCCCCGGGTAGTCGTACTCGACCCTGGGGAGGTGCTGGTCACTGCCCGAGCGAGGCATTGCTCGACCACCCACGTGTCGAGGGCCGTAGTAGTGCCGGAGGGTGCCACCAGCCTGAGACGTGGGACCGGCGGACATGCGGCGGGAGGCTGTGCTGGCTGCAGACGGAGGCTGAGGGCCACCATAGAACGCATGCACCTGCAGCAAGTGGCAGACACGTGTGCATACACGTCTTATCACTATCTACTAGATGTAATTTCGTCAATAGTCATTAACTCAGATTAAATATCATTTATACCACTACATTTGCAACTTCCATTTGAAGTTTCCTCAAACGTGGAAAAGGCATGAATGAATCTGTCACCTGTTTACTCTCCCAGGGAAATGGTACATGAAAGCAGTTTAAAATTAGGTGCAAAACTACTGTTTATACCATATAGTCTATCTATTATAAGTATTCCATATTTTGGCAGTTCACTTCTGAGAACTGTGTCTGTAAACAGGGTTGCAGGGACAGTATTTTTCAGGAAGCCATGGAGGTTTTAAAATTTAAAGCTCCAAAGAATGTAACTGCTATACACATTATCAGAAAAGAAATGTCAAATTATGGGAAAGTTACATGAGACAGACTGTAATTCAAAATACTTGTGTGAACGTAATGGCATGGTGGTGTGTTGTGTAAATAGTTATGTGTAAATAATGACAGGCAGTGACGGTTGCTAGGGTTGGCAGGACTGACTAGAGAGACAGGCTGCAAGATGGCAAGTGTTGTGTAGATCGTGCCAAACGGTAACTCACGAGTCCAGACGTAAGGGTGGTAGTGCAGATAGGCATGTTGAGTACAAGTGGTGTACTCGACACCTTCGACAAATGTTGGCGTGGATCAGGTAAGAACGTAACAGTGGTGACAGGGTTTCCGACTCGGGCGCGCGCGTGCGAAACGCAAACAAGCTATTGCGATGGTGATGTTTCCTGCATTCGGCGAGTTCGATTCCAGGGCAAGACGTATGGCAAATGTACTCGGAACAACTCCAGTACTATTTCGTGGCCAAGAAAATCAAAGACAGCAACGAAAAACGAGCGATATTTTTTACGATATACAGGGCTGAGTTGTACGACTTGGTGACTTCGTTGGTGGCTCCGAAATCTACAACCGAAGTGGCACTCACAGACATTTTGTCTATACTCATACGGTATTTCAAGCCCAAGCCCAGCGAGATAGTGGAGTCTTTTAAATTCCACAACAGGAACCAACATGAAAGCGAATCCATAGCGGATTATGTGGCAGAACTGTGGCGACTCAGCATCCATTGCAATTTTACCAACCTCGACAGGATGTTGCGCGACAGGGTCGTGTGTGGCATTCGTGACACAACTCTTCAGCGTATGCTTCTAACGAAGCATACATTGACATTCAAGGACGCAGTGGAGTTGGCACGGGTAGCAGAAGCAATAGGCCGCAATGTAAACGACCTGCAAACACAGATGGGGCCTTCGTTTGGGGCAGTCCTGAAGGTAGGGCACACCAAGTACAGCAAAAAGGATCACACCAATGTTAAGCGTTATCAGGTTAGACCCCACCAACTTGTTGTAGAGGACAGGCCAGGGTGTTGGCGGTGCAACGGGGACCACAGTCGTACCAAATGTCATCATGTGCAGACAGTATGCAACTTTTGTGGCAATATAGGACATCTGGAAGAAAGTGCATGTATCACTTAAAAAGAACAATGTAAAATAGAGAAGGGAAAGGGGAGAGTACAGGAGACTGACAGTACGAGGAAACAGAACAGCAGAAAGGGTGGAAGCTACAATTTAATTAATCGTTCCGACCCAGAAGAAGGAGATGAGTAAACAGTATGTTTCAGACGAAGGCTGTAAAATGTAAGAGTGAACCACCCATTGTCTTGGAGGTCTGGTTGGATGGGCATAAACACCCCATGGTGATAGATACAGGTATGAGCTTCTCAATCATTAGCTATGAGACCTACAAGGAACTATGGCCAGATTTACCAGTGCTAGCAGATGCAAACCTTGTACTACACACCTGGTCCCAGGAAAGATTGGGAACCAGGGGGACTTTGGAAGTACTGGTCCAGACAAAAACAAGCCACAGCAAACTACCAATTTTAGTGGGTAGAAATTGCCTTTAATCATTAGGTATCAAAGTGGAAGGAATTTGCCACGTAACCCAAGAACTACCTCAGGCTGTGCAGCAACATGAACAGGTGTTCAACAGTGTGGAACTTGGAAAGTATGTGGGTCCCTCAGTCCCCTTAGTGGAAGCAGACGCCAAGCCAATTTTCCGGAAGAGTCGTGGGGTGCCGTTTGCATTACGGGACTCTGTAAGTGCAGAGATTGATAGGCTAGTCGACCAAAGAGTCTATGAACCTGTGGAATTTTCAGCTTGGGTCACCCCAATTGTGGCCATTAGGAAGGCTAATGGTGCAATACGGCTCTGCAGTGACTACAAAGTGACTTTTAACAGAGTTTGCAAAAACGTCTATCCGTTACTGACAACGAATGAAGCCTTCGCTAGCCTGGCAGGGGGAACAATTTTTACAAAACTGGACTTAGCAGATGCCTTCTTGCTGGTGTTGGTGGATGATGAGGCAACAGGAATTCTGACAGTGAATACGATGAAAGGCCTATTTCGAGTGCGACGTCTACCGTTTTGGTTAAGTGGCTGTCCAGCTATCTTCCAACGGCTTATGGAAACATTACTTGCTGGGATCCCAGGTGTTGTGGTTCTACTGGACGACATTTTGGTCACTGGGAAAGATACACAGCAGCATTGGAGTAGGGTACGCGTGGTATTGGCCAGAATAAGTAAAGCAGGGTTGCAGCTCAAATAGGCAAAATGTGTTTTTGCAGCTGAATCGGTAATATTCTTGGGGTACAGAATTTATAGGGCCAAAGTCCACCCTACAGATGCAAAAGTGGAAGCAATCCAGAAAGCACAGATTCTGAGGCGTAAGAAGGAACTACAGGTATTTCTGGGTCTGTTGAACTTTTATGAAAGGTTTCTGGCACAAACAAAGCAGCAGCCTTGGAACCGTTACATTGGCTGCTAAACAAGGGGGCAGAGTAGGATTGGACACCGGAACATACTGCGACATTTCGTAAGGTAAAAGAACTCTTACAGTCCAAGCAAGTGCTTGCGCACAATGATCTGAATAAGCCCCTCACTTTAACATGTGATGCATCTGAATATGGGGTAGGTGCAGTATTAGGACACAGAGGATGGCAGTGAAGCTCCTGTGGCTTTCGGATTGCGTACTCTTCAGAAACACGAGCGGAATTACTCTCAGCAAGGAGGAAGCGCTAGCAGTTATGTTTAATGTAACCAAATTTAGACAATATGTAACAGCCCAACCTTTTGTGATCGTAACTGGCCAGAAGCAATTGCTACGATTACTCGATCCCAAGAGACAAACACCAGACATCCTATCTCCACGCCTTTTGCGATGGAACCTGTGGCTGTCAATGTTCGAGTACCAAATTGTTTACAAGCCAGGAGCAAAGATAAGTCATGCAAATGCGCGCAGCAGACTGCCCCTATCAACTGAGAATTTGCAGGTACTGACAGTGGGCGATGTACTCATGATAGAATATATGCCCAACCCGCCAATTGACGCAGATACGCTAGCCCAGCTCACATCGTCTGACCTGATTCTATGCCAAGTACAACAACACACGTAACAAGGATGGCAGAGAGACATGAAGGACCCGGAGGAATTACAACCATACTGGGACAGAAGAGAAGAATTATCCCTACACAAAAGCTGCATACTGTGGGGCAACACAGTGGTAATTCCCGAAGTACGGAGGAATGAACTATTGAAAATGCTGCATGCGGCACATTATGGCATTGTGAAATCCAAAATAATAGCCCGTAATTATATGTGGTGGCCATGAATGGATAGGGACATCAAGCTGATGGTGCGACAGTGCCAGGAATGCTAGCAGCAACGAGCCAACCCATCCAATGTGGAGGAGGTAAATTGACCAATGGTAGTGGAGCCTTGGGTAAAGTTACATATTGACATCATGGGACCATTTCAAGGACAGGTCTTCCTCATTGTAGTGGATGCACACTCAAAATGACCAGAAGTGAAGAAAATGTGTGGCATGTCATCGAGGGAAGTTGTTCAGGCATTAGGAGAGATATTTAGTTGCCATGGGATACCTCGCTACTTGGTCTCAGACAATGGAACAGCGTTTGTGTTCTTGGAAATGAGAGAGTTTCTGAAGAAAAATGGAGTGTCCCTTATAAGAGCACCACTGTTCCACCCAGCCACAAATAGGCAAGCTGAGTGCATGGTGCAAACAGTTAAATGTAAGCTGAAGAAGATGGCTGTTGGAGACTGGCAGACGCGAGTGGCAAGAATGCTGTTGGCACTGCGCACGACACCGACCGGAGACTCGAAAATTACACCAGCAGAACTTCTTATGGGGCGACCATTAAGAATGGCACTTGACCAAATATGCCCTAGCACCGATGTGGAGTGGAAGGAGCCCTTGGACATGAATAACAAAACAATTCAACACCTGGCAGTAGGGCAGCAGGTTCTTCTCTGTGCTTACAGAGATACAAAGAAATGGATTGCAAGGAGCTTTGTGGCTAAACAGGGGCCAGTAACCTACACAGTCGTGGATGGAGATGGCCACACATACATGCGTCATGTGGACCAGCTGTCCAGCAGGACATCCGCGCAACCATATGAGGTAAGGCTGGTCGACCAGGAGAAGAGTTCTCGGAGGACAAATGGCAGTCGGTCGCCAGACCATGGAGGAGCTAGGACCAGTCGGGGGTTACACAGGCCAACACCATCCCAGGCCAAATGACGGCCCATTGCAGCGGCGACCTGCAGCCCAGCAAAGGGAACACTGGCAGTTGGGAGGACAGCCACCACTCCTGGCATCGAAACCAGACCAGCACAGCCACCCCTTCAGAGGATTAGAGCAACCTCAGAGGCCAGACCCAGCACAAGAGTTGCATATTGAATTGGATGACCTGCTGCAAACAAGACGGTCAAGCCAGGTGAGGAAGGTGTCTGCCAGGCTACAAGATTACGTACTGTAATCTTAAAGAGGGAGATGTCGTGTGGTAGGTGCTGTGTAAATAGTTATGTAATGACATGGTAGTGTGTTGTGTAAATAGTTATGTGTATATAATGACAGGCAGTGATGATTGCTAGGGTTGGCAGGACTGACTGGAGAGACAGGCTGCAAGATGGCTAGTGTTGTGTATGTAGATCACGCAAAACGGTAACACGCGAGTCCAGACATACGAGTACGGGCGGTAGTGCAGACAGGTATGTAGAGTACAAGTGGTGTACTCGACGCCTTCGACAAATGTTGGGCTTGGATCAGGTAAGAACGTAACAAAAACCATATTTTCTGATTCTTCTTCCAACAAGTTTAGGTACCTATGCCAAGAACACACATAATGTTATCCAGTTTCTTCACATCTATAAATTATGACTTCTTTAGTGACCTGTACTGCTCACTCTTCCCTTGAGCCTGTTCACCCCTCCATCGTCACTAGAATGAACACGCAATAGGCCACTGGTCATGTGGCGTGAGGAACATTTTGAGTGCCATGAGAAACGTCTTTGAGAAATTATTCGGTAAGACAATGGTTTGGAAATTACTTTAAAAATAATAAAATATAAGAATATATTTTCAGACTTTTACACCAAGCATTAACAACTGGTAATTATGTACTTTGTAGAAAATTCTGCAACTTTTGGAGGAAGTATTGTCAATTAATTTTAATTTGTGTAAATCCTTTCCCAATAGTTTCTGTATTTCATAACATTTCAAGAATAATACTTTGCTAAAATGTTTTTTGAGACATTCCTTGCAAATGAATATAATCTGTCAATACAGGAATTTGAACTCTCAACTTTTTAAAGAAAGGAAATGTTACTGTGTAATATTATATTTTGGAACTTAATGATGATACTGTTGTTTTCTTGTGCGTAGTGTATTTTGTAATACAGTATCATAAAAATTGGCTACAGTTTGGGCAAAGCATTGTTCATGCTTACACCATGATAAGCAGTTGTTCTTCAATGGTCAGCTGGCATGGTTCAGGAGCATCTGTTTTTGACCTCTCTCAGGCACCTCACTTCTCTGGATTCGTTTTACCATTTTAGCTTCATTAGTTTTTATAAATTAATGGAACTAATTTTTCTTGTTGTGCCTGAAGTACTGACTGGCTTGCTGATACACATACATTAGGAACTACCATGTAAGTATGAGAGACTAAAATGAAACCATAATGTCACTAAAAAATTGCGTATGTGAATGCCTAATTCATAACATTTACTAAAATTGATTATGTATTTATTACTATTTTGTACATTTTTTGAAAATTATTGAAGTTCACATGATTTAACTAGCAAATGATTGGCTAAAATAAAAAAATTGCATTCAGTGAAGTTAAGTTGCAAATATGAGTTATACTCACTACACAATTTGTGCAATATAAAACAACTCGTATACTGCACAATTACACTTCAGTGGTTAGACAGTTATTTATGAATTTGGTTATATGACTGTTTATGCAGCTCACATAATCAATCATTATTCAACATGTTGCATTAACATATATTTTTTTGTACAGAAGTAGATAGCATTGTGTACACTGAAATGTGGCAGCAATATAACTTCATTGATACAGTGGGGTACTTTTGTCTTTTGCTCCATAAATATTTCCATGTGGCAATGAGCTAAATTTGAGGTGGGAATTTATTATAACTGCCAGTTACTTAATTTAACTGTCGTTGATAGTTGTATCACACCAGAGAACTGACAGTGGTCCCCTGAAGAAGCAGAGATAGAAGAAACTATTGTTGTATCTCTGCCCTTCCTTTCACATAATGTTGACCATAAATTAATGTTTGACCCTGAGAACAGAATTTATTACTAGGTTATTAAGAATTCTCCGGTTCTATATACTTCCTCAATGAAAGTACATAATTCCAAACACCTAGAAAGAGTTTTTAATTTAGTAACTGTTCAGTTTAAAGTATTTTCAATATTAAGTATACAATTTTTAGTTCCCTTCAAGTACTTTGTAATGAGATTTCACGTACTTACTTACAAGAGTGTTTACATTAAGGCCTTTGTGAGCCCATGTACATGGTTGAATTATTTACAAATATTTATTTGCATAAATGTAATGTTGCTTCTGTATATATTTTAACAATTTATTATACAAAAAAATTACAGCAGTTTCTTAGGGCGGGGGGGGGGAGGCGGTAGCCTCTTCCCCCCCCCCCATCTTACCCTTAAATCCGCCACTGGCTGGCACCAACAAACTTTAAACTCACAAAATATTCACAGTTCATACATCATCGCGTGATCCTGGCTAACGTCTACTGATTTACTAATTACTATTTACTAATTATACTTGTTCTATAGTTACTAATCCTTACTTTTTAATATTATAAATGTGAATGTGAGTTTGTTTGTTTGTTACACTTTCACGTCCAAACCGCTGAACCAATTTTGATGAAAATTGTTATCTTCGATGCTTGGTTTTACTGGACAGGAGAATGCAGAAAACAAATTGATGGTGTTATGCAGTAAGGGCATTGTCAGGTATGCATGTCTATTTTCTATTTAATTCTTTTAGACAAAAGTTAGTTGTCACCTATGTAACGTTTTACAAAAAATAATTAAATATAAACTGTATAGAGAAATTGTATGTAGCTTTATTGATAAAAACACTATTTCTAGGAAGTTTAATAATGTTTTGTGAATAATTAACATTTTGTTGTTAAGGCCTTTACGACCTAACACCATCAAAAATGATAGCTGAGTTACAGCATTTATGGTTACCTTCTCTGCTAACGACTCTAGAGTCTTGGGGTAGCCTCTGTCGTAAGGCTGGAAGTGCTGTGGTCGGGGTTGCTCTGTGATGACAGGGGTGGGTGGGGGCTGGTAGGACCACATTGCACTGGAACTCCTGTCCATCGCATGTTCTGGTCGAGAATTATAATACAAGTCTGCCAGCCCCAGGCCATTCGTTGTCTCTCCGTTGCTTTCCATACCGAGGTCCTGGGCTGAGCCGAGCCCCGTCAAACCAAGCCCCATACGTGACCTGAATCAATACACATGCACTTATGGTAATAAAAAACAAACTATTAAAAAATGTTTGCTGTAACTCACTCGTTAGATTGGTAGGTTGTTGGGGCTTAATGTCTCGCTGACAGCGAAGTTATTAGTGCTGGAACTAACGATTCAAACAGACAGGAAACATGGGAAGAAGCAGCCATTGCCTTTAGATAGAAACCACCCTGACATTTGCGCCAGTCCTGTCGGAGCCGGGACATGAACCCGAGTCGTCACGTTTGCAAATCACTGGCTAATCTTTTTGCAGTGTGCCTCTTTGGTTTTACACCATCTTAAATTGTCATTTATTATTTTGATGCGTTTACATTGAAAAGAATTTAAGTTTACATCTTTCAAAACATTACAAATTTTGCTACTTTTTTTCTTGCACTTTAAAAAGTGAGAAAAAAATGTCACAATAATGATTAAGATTTATCCATTTCCTTTAAAGAGCTTTCGCACTTTCATTTGCACCTGTCTGAAAAGAGATATGAAGTGATAGTAAAGTGGTAAGAAACAAATCTTAGGAATCATATGTTGCTCAGTACCACCTACTCAGTACTGTTTTGCCTATCACACTAGGGGCCTGAGCAACATCGACAATGTTGCGTTCAGACCATAGCAAGGGTTAGAAGTGAATGTCCTGGAAGGCCAATCCCAGCACTCACAAACTTCAATAAAATAATTCTGCAATACTACTAATCAAATAGGCTCATGTAGAAGCTTGCAGGTGGCAGACCCACTGTGATTATTAATAACATTATTGGAGATGTGTATAGTTTGTTTGTTGTGAGCAAAACTAAGTAGAGAAAGAGAGAGTGTGCAAATGGAACCAGTTAGTGAATCTGTAATGTTGTGTTCTGTTAGCTATTTTTTTTTTCGGCAGTAATAATGCTTATATTTATTTTCCAAATTTTTTTAAAGAGCTGGATTTTTCCTTTTTAGGTTATAGTTTGGATTTTAGGGGTTGGTGTATGCATTTTTATTAGATATAGTACTCATGGAAGCTTCTGGAAACGTTCTAGAAGGTTATCGGAGGACTGGGCTAAATTACACGTCGTAGTATTTTCTTATGTTCTGAAGTATTGATTTTTGTTTTGTTTTGTGATGATAGCCGTTGCCAGGTCACACTATGCCCTGATTGGACATAAGAGGTGATGTGGCTCTGCCAGCCTACTGGGAAATGTCAAGTGTTTTACCAGTTCCTACTAGTTGTAAGCAAGCCTCTGCCAAGGCAGGTTGCGGAGATGCCATTGAGGGCATTAAGGATGGTGTCCTCATATTACTTCACGTGAATTATTTGTTGAACTTAACAATGCCAGTTTACAGTGTGTTATTGGATAAGTATGATGGATTGTGAATCTTGCTGTCGTCAATAAAAGTTGACGAAAGTTGAATAACTTTTTTTTAACTTCTGCAAACAAATGGTCAAGTGTCGTTGGCCTGTCACCCAGTGTGTGGAATAGGAAGCTTCTGTTCTGTGGCTGTTAGTAAGTTTTGAGATCTGCAACAGTTTTGGATATGTAACAAGAGTTTATTATTATTATTATTATTATTATTATTATTATTATTATTATTATTATTATTGTTGTTGTTGTTGTTGTTGTTGCAGAAAATATTGCTTCACTGGAGAAAAAACTTGAGTTATAAACATAAATTTTGACGAGATATTAGTAAGTTGAGCAAAACAAAGAATATTGTAATATTAAATGTTTGGTATCACAAAAATTAATATAACCATTATTATTTTTTGTCTTAGGCTCTCCAGTGTCTTTGGTTTAGTCTGTATGTCTACGTCTGGAACATCTTGTGTACGTGACATACTGTATATGAAACTCCTAAAGGCTGTTTACATTTTTGTAAAATTTTTAGGAACTAGCTTGCAAGAAGATACGATTTGTCCCTGTTTTTTTTGTGACTGATAAGCAAAAAATGTTCAGAATTTAAGAACTGCCCACGTATGCTCACCTTGAGGTGGAAACCATTTCACGCCCATCACCTACATGCCTCCTGGAAGAAGTGTCATCCATATCTTCCATGTCATCATCTTCCCGCAGTTCCTTCTTGATGACAACAACTGGCGGTGGTTTGTGCTCGGAGCGGGGCTGCAGGTGAGGAGAAGCAACTCCTCCTTTTCCTGCAATGAGGGAATGAGGGAACATTTCCAGTCAGAGTTGTTGCAGTTGTGAATTCCTCCAACCAAAGTTTTTTGTTAATACTAAACATATCATATAAAAATGTTTTGTGCTAGTGAAAACAAAAGGAATGTATTTTATATAAAAAAACTTTTACAAATTCAAATTTCAAAATACATTTAATTTCTTTATTTGATGTGTAAAAGTCATTTGGTAGCACATCCACAGACCCTTCCTTCTACAGTTACCTTACAAATTATAATTAACACAAACAGTACTTTAACAAAATTACTTTGCTGAAAAATAAATGTGTATAATTTATAGTGACAGCTAATATTAAATGTTGACAGTCTTTGGAAGGTCAGTACGAATGTTGAGCTTATATCAACATTTTATGTAGCCTAGCTTATATATTTCACTCGGGGGTAAGGAATACTGCAAGTGGGTCGCGCAACTCACATTAGATATAGGTCATTGTCTTGCTGCCATCTAATCGAAAAATGATAGTGACCTTTTACTAAGCCTACACGTGCAATGCTCTCAAGGATTTACAAATGCTCAGTTTCAGACTCACTCAAAATTAATAAGTGGTAATGAGTAAGACAGTGGCAACATATACATTATGTTACAATGTTTAAGCAAAAACTTAAATGTGGGCGATTCTCTGAGCTCTTTGGGATAGAGATCTTATAATTAGAAATAAAAGGGTTAAATTAAGTGCTGGTTTTAATAGCTCACAAAGCTACGAAATACACAAAACACAAATCAACTATAACTTTCACAACACAATTAGTTATCCAAACAATTAGTACTGTGCCACAGAAATGTTAATTTACTTTGACAATTAAAGCACAAGAATATTTACCATTAATCAAAGACTGCAAATCGCAATAAAAGTTCTGTTACATATCCAATCAACAATCTTCCAAATAGTGACCATGTACAACCCAGTCCGAAGTGGTGATGGCTCACCTTGCACTGTGCAGCACCCAGAGTGCACTACTGTCTTCACTCTTGAGGTCTTCAGTTCAACTCCCGTCGCACACCTCCTTCTTCACCTGTCGACCTGCAGCAGAAGCCCTCTTGTCGCACCCAGTACTGCCTGTAGCCTCGCAGTAGACTCCGAAGTCGCCAAGACGTCTTCCTGACATCACCAAGATGTCCTCACCAGCCTCTCTGTACAAGCTTAGCACCTCCTCCGAGCAGGACCAATAGTGAACTTTCAAAGCACTCCTTCTCTTGAATTACCATGTAGACAGTCTCCTCAAGTATAAAAGTTACTGCCCTCCTCGACACAACACCATCAGTGTTGTTCTCCACAGTTCACCACCTCTGTAGATCTCCAACACAACACCGCAAGTGTTGTTCGTCCTTCCTGCAGCTCGCTGGCGTCACACAGACTTGATGCCACCGACAATCGCCGCCGTGTTGCCATCCTCGAGATGCCACACCTTGTCAGCTCTGTCGCATCGACACAACACCCGAAGTGTTGTCTGTCTCTTCTGCAGGACGCTGATGTTATTCAGCTTCGACATGAACCACCGTCGCAGTGTTGCTATCCTCGAGTCGCCGCACCTTGTCTGCTTAGCCGCGTTGACACAACACCCGAAGTGTTGCCTGTCCCTTCTGCAGGGTGCTGATGTTACTCAGCCTTGACACCAACCACTGCCGTCATGTTGCCATCCTTGTGATGCCACACCTTGTTTGTTCCACCGATGTTACATCAACCTCGACGCCATCGTGATACCGCCCCCAAGGCACTGGGTCCTCGTCAACTCTGCGCCGCCGTCAGTGTCTCCTCTCGGCCCGTCACTTCTCACGATGCCCATCGCTGCCCCAGTGGCAACGCCGCCACTAAGGGTGCTACCTAACACCACTCTCGGTTCTCACTTCATACTCGCTGACTACAAACTCATACTGATCCTCTTCAGACTTCAGACTCTCCACAACTCACTAAGACTCCCGACTGACTAATATTGCGCAGTTCCGAGGCTTTTATACGGCCCCTTTATCGACGTCAATCGGTGACGCAAAATAATGACCAGTGGACTAAAAATAGACATTATCTTGCTCGTGCCTGTTGGCAGTCACGTATATGCATTGGCGTCATCGGGGAATCCCAATGACATTTCTCGGGAGTTGCGACATAGCTATGATAACCCATGACATCTCTGGTCGACTCAGGCTGTCCCCCAGGATTACGCAATATGCATATAGCCAGGGCATACGCAACAATAATAAATAGAACAGACAGGTAGAAATATCGAACAAATATACATTTTGACCAGAAAGTTGTTAATTTAAACAAACACTGTTACCATAAAATTCAAAGCGATTTTGCTCTATAATTTGTGTATATTTGAATAACACACACAAATCAAGTGTAGCCTATAATTAGTTTTAATTGCTTTATTTCCTATACAGAAACTTCAAGGCAGTCTTTAAATCTGCATTATATGTTTATATACATTAGCACGCCATAAAAATACAGGACGACAACATGAAGTCACGGTTAGGCAAACCACTTCATCCCATTTAAGCGCATAGTGCATAGAGGCAATTAGTCAGGTGGTGAGTGAGCTAAATTCGGCTTAAGCGTTCTCATGTTTCAAAATAAGACAATTCTGCTGTAGCGCTGTCATTTCGAAATGTTCAAATGTTCAAAGTCAAATATTATAATTGCACAGTGAATCCATGAGAGTGTGCTTTGGGAGGATGGCGCCCGGTGGTGAACACTTTAATTCGTCAAGTATGTTGGACGATTCATCGATTAGTGTGTGTGTGTGTGTGTGTGTGTGTGTGTGTGTGATGCTTGATTTCCTTAACATGTTCTTTAATATTCCCCTCCTCTACCAGCCCCCTTCCCTTCCTTTTGCAATGCATGCGCCTTGAGTGTCTCTGGCCAAGGCGGTCGGAACTCATTGCGTCAGTCGTTCTATTTCTTAGTAGCACTGTTCGGAGGCGGACGTCTTGAAACATCCATGAAAGTACGTGAGCTTCTCTTTAAGTAGTTGAACGGGGTTGTACCCCGTCTGGTAGATGGAGGCAGCCACTACCATGTAAGTGTTCAACTCAGTAATTCAATGTTTCAAAATTCCCTTTCGGCACCGCCATCAAAATTTAGTTCGGTTTGAATTGTCGCAGTTTTGATATGTTAAAGATTTGAATATTTTTTTAATTTCGTGGTTGCTTGGATGATGCCTGTGCGTAAGATTGACATTTTTAAGTTGTTGGTCCGTCGGTCGAGATGTGCGCCCCGGCGCATCCCTATTTTATAGTTATTAAGTCTCACGAGATTTATATTTGATATTGCTTTAATATGACTTGCAATTATGGGTCTGTTACTTGCGAGGAGCCCTCACACGTTATAGGTGTTGGTTAATGGCCTAATAATAAACCCTTGGCATAATTTTTTATTGATATTAAAGGTGCTCAAGGTGTTGTGTCCTTAGGACTAACTGAACACAATGATATATTTCTTGGTGTACAGTAATTGTAAGCATGAATTTACATGTCTCATTTTGAGGTATTGATGTGTTGTGCAAGTTCGCTTCCAGTGTTCCAGAGGAAATTTTAATGTGTAAAGAACATGCACGTCTTATAAGTGCGTACTAGTTATTACTAGTGATTATAATTTATAGCGTCGTGCTATGGCGTGCCGTATTCGTGTCATGGGGCCCCGCTGTTGATTTCTTTGTCAATGCATCTGTAGTGTAAATTTCCAAACTTGAAAACGTACACTATCGTAGCTATTATAGTTTAATTTTTGTGTAATTTTGACGCTTGCATTTTGATATATAAGATTTCATGTTTCAAATGTCAATACTTTGTTGGTTTGAAAATGGAATTAAGATTGCGCGATTTTAACACTTGCATTATACTGGGAGCTTGTTGTGTTTGAGTATATGGTTTAAATGCTGCAAACATTCAGTATATACTGAAAGCTAAATCATCATTAATGTGCTGTTTTTACGCTCACGCCTTATTGGGAGCTTGCTATTCTTAAATGTGTGTATTAATGCTCCGAAACGTATCTGTTCGCAAACGGAATGATTACCAATATTGCTATATGATGTTTGCACCCTTCAATATTTGGAGCTAGTTGTATGTATGCACCAAGCATTATGTAATGTTTGGTACTTACATCTTTACGTCAGGGTTTGGTAATTCTTGATAATTCTAAATGTCTTGGTTAATGTTCCATACCTTACAGTTGTTTCTATTTGAAAGTTGAAACGTAATCGTTGTATATTTGGATGCTCACATTATATTTAGAGCTTGACATTCTTGAATTTTAGATTAAATGCTCTATGCGTCAAAGCTTTATCTTTACTTGATATTTGAATTAAATTTATTGTCATTGCTTGCTAGTTTTCGAGTGAATGAGCCAATGCTCCAAGTGTCAGTACTTTGTTCCTATCTAAACATTTGTCTTAATAAATTTTTAATATATTGAATCATTAATTTTATTATGTTAATTTGTCCCTTACTGAATGTATCTGCAGTACATGGTACAAGTTTCATAATAATAAAATAATACTTACGGTAAAAAGTAATTGTTTTTCAAATACAGGAACGCAAGACTTTTCTGTACACCTGCACACACACACACACACAGCAGCCAATAAACAGTGTTTATAATGGATCTTCTAGTGTTATTGTTATATTAGTACAGTATTAACATTGGTGGCAAGTGACGCCTAACACAGATTCTTTAACGTGAATGTCCTGTTTGAGATATAATTATTGCAACTGAAAAATAGTTTCATAGCAATGTGTATATATGTTTTTAATGGCTGCAAACAACATTACCGTATTTCACCCTAAAGATGTAATAGGCACTGCTTTAATAAGTCTTTACGTGAACATGAATGACAGATATAGTGGGAACTACCATTATGTTGCAGCCACACCGAATTGCATTGCACTGCATAGCAAGTCTTGTCGAAATCCTTTAAACTTTCTGAAGTAGATCCAGGCTATGTTATATATATTTCCTCAACTGAACGAACGTAATAGAAACACATTCTTAGGATGTGTGCTTTGTTTTCGAATACCGATTCTGCAGTTGCTCTTTGAAGTGGATCTAAAAGACAACCATTTTTAGTCTTCTCATTACAACACTGAATAGCAGACTATACTGTTCGCATACCAGCTGAGTCTCTTGCATGTATGCATTTTTCGTCCTAAACATCATGTATGCTACAGTAACATGGTGGCAAACACGTCCTAACTTACAACTTTACTACGGCTAGTATATGCATCGACCTGCTGTCGGCCTCGTTCTATTGTTGATATTATTACAGACGAAAAATGCATAGATGCCAGGGATACAAAGCTGCCACGCGGACAGTATTATGCATTCACTGCTGTAGATAACCTTCCCGTACAGCCTGGACTGTTCTTTACTGTCAGGAATAAACTTTAAATAAATATTTTATTTAAATATAACTAAGAATGAACTGTTCAAATATAACATCTAGAGGCATTTTTATTAATAATTACACAACAACAACCATAGATTAAAACAACAAGAGGTAGTAAGTACTACAAAATACAGCGATGTATATAAGTATACAATTATGAATTATTGTCACTCACTAACACTCTCCCGCAATGTTCATAATGTGCAACCTTCCCGTAGACATTCCTATAAGCTTCTTCAATGCGGTCAGTCTACAAGAAGACAAAGCCTTCGTAA
>PNEQ01047531.1:0-141391 GCA_003012365.1 Medauroidea extradentata
TAGAAAAACATGAAATGACGCCCCTGGTTCCCACGCAGACATCACTCGTTCACGTTGAAAATATGCGAATAAATTTCAATCGATGGTGGCAGATCTGTACAACACGCATGGCGGCCTGAACAAGCGGGCTGCAGCAAGTTCTGTGATAACCGGTGTATTTCTCTAGGTATAGCGGTAAACAAGGGACCGTAATGCTGACTACAAAACGTGATTCAACAGTTCATAATTGCACGCGTTTATACTTTAACATTTCTAGCTATCAGCTTTAAAATAATATCCGTGATTATTACTATCCGCATTATAACATTGCACACGATCCGTGATGATTTCTATCCGCATTATAGTATTGCATACCATCCGTGATTATTTTCCTTACGAAACTATGACTCTGTTTTTCAACTAATGGCTGACAAGAAATAAACATTTCTGGAGTTTTATGGGCATAAAGGCCGTACATTACAGTTGTACTACATGTTATTACACGACTAACACATCTAAGTGGAACATTTTGTATATATGGTTTCGAAATCCAATTATGTACAATTTATAAACTATTCCAGTGTATTTTACATAGAGTGATATTCAAAGTTTAATGACGAACTTTTTTCTGGAATATAAATATGTAACATTCTCTTAACCTTGCATACGGCGAACGAATAAACCTTAGAATTTAAAATTTAATTTTAAAAAAACTGAATAATAATACCGTACAACACGACGTTTGATATGTATTACGTTTTAGCCGAATAAAAGAAATAACATAATCATAAATGTATGAGGCCTAACTCTTTGTCAGTTATGAAAACATATTTTGGTATGCAGGCGTCAACTTCGATAATGACGATATACTGTTCGCCCATGTTGCTGATCAGCGAATTGTTCGTCCGTTTCGACAACCTCCTCTCCTGTGAGAATCGTCTCTTCGGTAATATTGCGATCATTACGAATACGACGTTCACTTCTTCCATAGTATTTCTGGTCATTTCGGTAGAGCCAACTAGCTGTTTGAGAGTGACGTGAACCTCGTGTGTGATGAAGATGATTGGACGGGGTTATGTACCAGTGGACAAGCACCAATTATAAGGTGACAATAAAACGTGCTTAAACTTCTTCACAAAATTTGAAGTCTTACGAAAAAAATTTTGGTCCTATGGAGTCAATATTGTTATCAACAGGATGGAGGACTGAAATACTTCTTGTAGAACTGAATCAAAGCTGAATGATATTTTATACATGTGTTGCAAAAGGCGCAGTGTAGTGATCCATAACACCGTCATATTGTTCAACGTTGACAGTGATCTTCGGTCATGGTAACAGTTTTAGTAACTGCACTGACAGAATTAATTGTTTCGTTATACTAAATATATTTGTTTGGGCCATGTTTGTTTCAGGTAAAAAATATTTTGTTGGCAAGACGAAGTCTCGAGTCCTCCAAACAAATTTAATTATTTCCCTCGACCAAATCACTCATTTAAACGCACTTTGTTTGCGCCAAACATATATTTGGTTACTATATGACGTCGAATAAATATTTTGTGTAAACAAACACCTCGTTAAAACTTGTCATCAAAATAATATTGTTAGTTATAAGTGATGTGCTTTGAACTAACAATTTTTTTCAATTGACTAAATGATTTTGCTGGCGAAACTGTATCCATTTGGTTGACTTGTGGAAGATGTCAGTCAGGCATGCGTGAGCGATAAGATGGCGAACACTGTATACCTCGACTTTCAATACATAAACTTGTGCGGCAAGTAGGGCGTATAAACTGTTAATCGGCATAATTAAAGGATATTAATTTTAGTTATAACAATTTCAAAGTGGTTAATTCGATCTATCACAGAAGAAAATGCTAGAAAATTGAAAAACACCGCAGCCGCACGCCTAGTTCTTTATACTGTGGTGGACAGCGATTATTTTATTAATATTATTTGACGTCGTTTACCTTCTCGCAGACGGAAGACAACATGTTTGAAAATATGGCAGTACAATCGTAAAAAATATTTATATTATATATTTTTTTAGTTCTTAAAATATTGCATGTGCATTTAATATGTCCAACGAATTTTTTTTATCACCATCTAAATCTTTTGTACTCTTAACAAAATACAGCCATTTACCTCAAACAAATCGAAGGAACAAAATAATTTGGTACGAGCGAACAAATATCTAATTACCCCTATACAAACATGTGATTTGGTTGATTCAAACAAATTTTTGTTTGCACCACAAATTTTTTTTTTCTTAGTGTAACTTACCACTACCGCTACCTCTGCCAGGACTTCATATCCAAGTTAATGTTGAGAGTACACGAAGCTGATTAGTGTTGGAATTATTGCGTCTTATGATGTGAAGTTAAAAAAACATAGCTGATAGAATATTACAGCATCAAAAAAATCGTAACAAAGACGATTTGGCAGAAGGCGTGTATTTCATTATGAGGTTGCCTGTGATTGGCGTATACTAATGTAGAGGACAAGGAATAAAATTTTTAAATTAATTTGTAATATTATTTGGAGTTATTGAGCACAAATTACCATTAAATAAATAACTTTAACGAAAAATAATAATCTATATACTATGCATAAAAATTTAGCATAATGTGTTGCTTAGATAATTTATTTTATTTAAATTAGCATTATTAACTAATAATAATGTGATATGTATAGGTAAATGTGTATATCCAAAATGACAAAATAAATAATTTAAATCATTAAAAATAATTCTCGTAATCATATAAATAAAATCACGTGAACTTTATCCGGTAAATTTTTACCATTTAAAATTGATTTCGCTGTCAAAACAGAAAAAAAAGGAATTTGCAGCTCCTGAAGTTATGAGTCAAAAACCGCGTACAGAAAATTTTTAAATCAATTTTGTAGATATCTGAATGGGTTGAGAGCTGAAAAAATAAATGTTTTGCAACCCTTCAATAACGATTTTAACTTAACGGTAAAACGTTACCGCTTTGAACCGACAGTCAACTAATGACTATCTGATACATTCAGAACGGTATGTTTTTGTGGATTCGTAGGTAAATTCGGGAATTTTCAAGGAAATAGTCCCATTTCACCGTTTTGAAGGTAATAAAGAAGGCAGCAAGGAAATTTTGATACGAAAAATCTTATCGTGCTACAGATCATTAGCCAAAGATTGACAGCCGCACACTAACCCACTAGAGGTATTATGGCACATCTTCAAGCAATTTTCCTGTTTTTTTTTTTTTTTTGTTTCACTTTCCTCGTAACTTATTTTAATAAATTTTCCATTATGACATTATTGTTTAGTATCCATTGAAGCTTTCGAATTACAATTAAAATTGGCATAAGTTTATTGCTCTTATGTGATATATATATATAATACCCATACTCGGCAGAAGTGTCATGACTAGGTGTACATATAAACTTGTACTATTTAAGATAATATGCTTAAAGAAATACCAATTTTTATTTAATATAATTTTCATTTTTCGTCTTTAGAAGAGATGTGTTTTTAACTGACTGCCAGTAAAAACGTATTTTAGAGTGTCTAAATTCGAGTTATGTGAAAATAAAACAATCGAATTAAAATCACGGAGTAAATTCACATAAATTAATTTATGGCTAACTCTTCTAAATGCATTAAATATATTGTTATTTACAGCATAATAAGCTATGAAAAAATTTTCCTCGTGAGTTTATAATCTTTAATACACCCAGTCTATGTACTTAAGGGTATAAAACAAAAATGCATATAGTTTTTCAATAAACGTACGTAATTATTTTTTTACGTTAACGGAACCACTATTTTAGTATCGATTATTCTTAATTGTAATATTGCTGTAAAAGCGCTTGCATAAATTTAATTTTTAAATGTACATTTCTAAATCTACCCTTAATAAATGTGCCCAAATATCTGTAACAGAAAAAATGTAAATGCGTTAAAATTAATTTTTACCTTATTATAAGGAAGCAAATTTATACTGTAAAATATATTTTACACATTTACATCCAAAGGTTTAGTTTACTTCTAATTGTTAATCTTTTTACGTCAAGTAAAATGGCACATACAATTCTAAACATACAGTTAATTTAAGACAATTTATTCTTTTTGACAGCAGCATTTTAAGACACGAAATGAAATTTCACTAATATATACTGAGGGAGTTTGAAAATTATGTACACACTGACAGTTAAATATTTTGTGTAATATTTCACTTAATGCAGTTTACATAAATAAATGGTATTTTATTATTAGAAGCCATATTAAATTTACAATAAATAAAATTGAAATATTGATGACATATTGAATTTGGCTATTACAAATAATACCATAGATTTTAATATGCTACATTTCACAAATTTTCCTTGCTGCAAGTATGCTCGTATGATAATAAAAATAAAACGTATACTACCGGTATGTGTTTTTGTGATAATTACGGCTTACATCTTCAATGGTAATATTTTTTTATGTACTTAAAATCATTCTTGAAAAAGGAGCAATAAACACATATTTAAAGTGTTCCGAATTCTCAGATCTGTTGTATTTCTTGCTTTCGTAAATTCTGTCCAGCTTTGCTTTTACGGAATCCACGAATTGCCTGCATTCTCCTTTCCCTCGTCGGCCTCATTTCTGTAGGGGAGAAAAGAAAAGGCAGGGAGGAAATCTGTTCGGAAGAATGTAGAGTGAGTTTTATTCAGTAGTATTCCTATTTTCACTATGGCTCGTTGGCTACTTTCAGGGAGAAAAAAAAAGGAAATGTCAATTTGGAATTCCAATAAAAACTTTCATATGTGGCCATATCACCTCCCATCGCTAAAACCGACTTCTGGTCATTCGATGATGTCGGTACAAAAATCCTTCCAGTTATTCGCTTTAAGTCCTGAATTCAGCTCTTGTAGTTTTACGCAGTCAAGCATTGACAACAAACATTATTTTATAATTTCCGGTTTCGTATTTTAAAATTTTAAGAAATATCCTCGAATTTTACATAACGTTGTCTGTAGTGTAATTTTGCAAATACAGTTTTTGTATAATTTCTTATTTTTTAATTTTCGAAAATATACATATAGCACCCTCTTATCATCTTTAACTTTCAACATTTACTAATTATATGTTTTAACTATAACTTTGTTTCTATTAAATTAATTTTTGATAGATTAAAAATGTACGGTTACGTATAATTAAATTAAATTCTTTGATGTTTCATTACGCCACCTAAGAAAATGTTTTGTTACGTTTATTTTTTTGTTGATTTTCTACTGATAGCTATTCAGTTATTTTATAGATGTCTTTAAAATGTTTAAAAATGAATTACGTAAACATATGTAGTGTTTAGTACCACTGTGTTTCCGAGGACAGAACGCAGTTTTTAAAACTTAATTTTTTTGAAATTTTCTAAATATATTTCCTTTTTAAATTTAACTTTATACTGTACGTAGAAATGGAAAGTTATTTAGTTTATTTTATGTATATTTTGCTGTACATAGATCTATGAGAGGTACTGTTTAAAACTGAAATTATTTTTACAGTAGTTTTTGTTGAAAGGAAAATCTAATAATATAAATTGTTCGAGTTTAATGACGTGAATATATATTTTCCGATAATATATCGATATTAAATATTACTTAACACAAAAAGGTTTTTCGGAATGTAAATTGAATGAAGTTTTTTAATAAGCATATAGTGAAAGGACGACTAACGGGAAAGGCACACGGAGTAAATGTAAACATTTATAGACTGTGCGAAATGTTTTCTTTTGTAAATAACATTTCAATAAGATTTTCAGTATCTATCGTTGATGGATTAAATTCAACAATGTTTATAGGATAGAATAAGAACTATTTGTAGAGTTTTCATAAAACTCCTTAAGCTTTAAATTTAATCCATATTTATGTTAATAACACACAAGAAATATTTTAAGAAACGTTTCTAAAATAAAATAAATATTTATAATTGTAATTATTTTCGCATACAACTTTAAATAAAATTATTGCATGAATTATAATATAAATATTATGTTAATTAAGTGAATTCAGAGTTTTATTAATTTACATACAACTGGAAACCAAATTTGTTCATAAAATATTTCATGTCTAATTTATCTGTACTTGCCGGAAAAAAAACTCTGTTTTGTAAGTATTTGTGAACATTGGCATCACTGACATATTTAGCGGCAGCCTTTACGGTCTTTTTTTTGTTTACACTGTTTTTGCGATAGTTATTCTTTAAAACTAAAATGAGAGCAAATATCAAAAATCTGTTTGGCAATTTTGTTTAAAATTGTTATTGCCGTGACAAAAATGTTTTTTCAAAACAAGAACTTAAACAATTTCGACTAAAAAGTCAGTTAACAAGAATTTAGTTAAATACATAATTAGCTGAATTCATACTATATACTGCCTTGAAATAATTAACCAATAGGGAGAAGACTATTATAAACAAAACTGCCAAACAGATTTTTTAAATCAGCTCTCGTTTAGGCACAAAAAATAAATATCGATAAAAAAGTAGAAACAAGAGGGCTTTACACGTAATATTTCTAGCAAAATTATTTTAATGTTATCAGTATTGGATAATGTGATACACATAAAACTTATTTCATAATATTATTGACAACTGATTATTAGTAGCGATACGCATTAATCAGGGGATACTATAAACGATCAATTTATATTATTCCTTACGTATTGTTTAAATGATTGCGGTGTCGCGAGTCTCGCAATAAAGTCTGATGACAAGAATATGTCAGAAGTCTTTTGTCACTTGAACTGACATACAGCAGATAATTGTTTTCTTGATCGTAGCGATGAAACTGATGTATGTTGCAAACGGATGTTCCTAAGGATTTCTTTGGCTTCATTGTCTTTTCTTGTTTCCCTCTTTCTACTCGCCATATGCTTTACTTTTGTTTGCCCTGGCTGCCCTTAAATACATCGGTCAAGCTTGGTGGTGAGATCACTAGAAGAAAAGCCTCAATTGTTTCTTCCTTGATTAATTCGTTTGGGCAGAACACCAACTCTGTCTTCCTTGATAGCTCAAAATACCTTCCCCACAATAAAACATCGCAAGTTCATGCAAAGAGGGCATAAAGGGCTACAGAATAATATACCTATCCCGGCCGTTTTAGGGACTGAAATCTACGCATTAGGTTCAGAGTTTTCTTTACATTGACGAGTGCATATCCTTTTTATACGACTATAAATATTGAGTCATTTTTTTACAGTCCCGTTGTTAGCCCAATAATACATGTTTACAGCAAGGAATTTTTCTCTTTATCGCACAGTGGTCCTTTTTGCACTTACGGCCAAGTCTTGAAGGAGCTCAATCCTGAAGCTGTCACTATATAAGGGATCCGAGTGATCCTTACGTCATCCATTACCGCTGATGATCTTCTGTTGTTAGGGTCATCACAAATATTGCTCAAGGATCAGTGTCACACGCACTGGCCTTGTATTATTATAAAGTTACGTAACCGAGCACTGACTAACGTACGAATAAACTCTTCTCTCTAGATTTATATTCCCGTAACATGCATGTTATATTACTTGCACACATATTTACGGATGTGGAAAATCTACACAGGAATAACGAAATATTAGCTCTGATATTAAGAATTATTATTTAGGAAAATAATTACTTCAATTATATTTTTTAAGCAGTTCTACAAAACATATTTGACAGCGTCAAAAATTGGCGCATTAAAAATACACAATAATACCTTAACGGAAATTTGTCTGCAATAACATTTTCAATATGATAACAAGAGCTTGCGTCGCTCATGAAAACATTCAAGTATACTTCTAAACCGTAGTACTGATCGGGATGGAACCTGTAAGACGTAAATTACGTAGAATATGTAAATAATGAAAATAAGACTAACGTACCATAACCTGTTTAGTAGAAGTACAATTTCCGCCGCACACCCCTATTAATAAAATAATAGATGAAAGTATTTAATTCCTTAAAAATATATAAATTAAAATAAATAAAATCTTCATGTAAACATCGATTTCCCGGAGGTTTCAGAAGTTTCATATGCACCCAAAGTTAACAGCTACAGTTCTCGCATTGAGTGACGCAAGTAAAGAGTATCTTAACATTACACACGTTATTTACGAATACTGAGGTCATCCTTATTCGACTAAAATTGAAATGTGCTTACGTAAATTATCTCATGCTTCTTACATAAAATCAAAGAGTTGTTTCGCTCGAATTAAACTTATTTACTTTTTATTTCTATTTCAATAAATAAAGGTACAAATAATATATGCTTTTAAAAATACAAAGATAGCGTAGTATGTAAGGAAAACACACTAATTTCAAAGGCGAGAAATTAAGAGAACATAGCATGTTTAGTTGTTGAAAATATGATTTTCATATGCTATAATACACTCTACGAAAGTTAAAAAAAATTCAGAGATATTCTTTGTACTTTTACAAATACTTGTAACACTACAAATATTTTCTTTGTATAGTTATTCGATTGTAAAGTTACAGAAATAAAGTATGTAAAACTACAAATACCGACAGTTCATGCCCTGACATTTTTGTGTAAATGTTCCATGTACAGCGATTTGTTTACACAGTTACAATGAATATCTTTGTAAAAAAGTAGGATATATATATATATATATATTTACATATATGTATATACACACACACACACATATATATATATATATATATATATATATATATATATACCAAAATCACAGTTTCGCGGAAATTTCATAGTTATACAAAATCACATTTTTCTGTAATGTAATGAATTTCCATAATTAGTGTTTCATTTAAGATGATAAATATATATTAAAATTAATGCCGAACTTACGCTGTAAAAATCGTAATATTATATCGTCATGGGAGATGTAATTTTACACCAAATGTTTTGTAAAATGTTTGTGACAACAACTTGTCGTGTAAACTTGAGTTATCCTTACTGTTATCATATATTTACGTTAACTTGTGGGTGTTTAAAATCATATGTTTTGGGTATTCACTAAAGCATATAACGGTTAAAAAATTTATATTATTTAAATCCCTAATGTTTTTCAGTGTTAATATTTATGACCATGCAATGGTAATTTTACACATGTCATTCTCTTTTTACCACTCAATGTAGGAAAAAATAACAATACACTTACTGAAAAATAACTCCACCAATGTTTGCATCATTTCCCTGAAACGTCTTGGGAAATTATACCTACAATGTCAGTGTAATTTTACACCACATGTTGTGTGAAGCACTGTTTACAACAACATGTAGCATAAATATTAATAATTAAGTTTGTGTATATAAAACTACACTAACAATTCCGCGTAAAATAACAAATGTCGTGAGTATTTACATTTCCGTGTTATTGTTTAAAAGCACCGAATGTTTGTTTAGTTCCCATGTAGTTACCGGTGTTAATATCTGTCAACATACAAACGTAATTTTACACATGCCATCTTAAATCTCCTTACAACTGTTGTGTATATTAACAAAACAGATGATTAAAAATTACTTTACCAATGTATGCATCATATCTTATAGACAAGCTTCGAGAAATTACGCCTACAAAGACCATGTATTTTACAAAAGAAGTTTAGTAAAGTGACGTTTTCAATAACATGTCCCGTAAGTTATAGTTACTCAATTTGTATGTGTTAAATAACACGAAGCTTGCCGTGTTAAATAAATTGTTTAAGTAATTATTAATTTAATTTTACTGTTGAAAAACACCGAAAATTTGTTTAAACTCCGCGTAGTTGACAGTGTAAATATTCATTAACTTACAAACGCAATTTTACACATGTAGTTTTATTTTACCTCACAAAGGTTAGTGTGTTTTAACAATAAAAGATTGTTCATAATTACATCACCAATGTCTGCAGTATATTTCATATATAAATTTCTGAAAATTACGCCGTCAAGGACAATGTAATTTAACTTAAGTTGTTTGGTAAATTTGTGTATACAACTTCATGTCTTGTATATCGAAATGACCATGTTTATAGGTGTTAATATTACATTAAGTACGGCGTGTTAGATTAAAAATATTTACTTCTCAATATGTTCTTGTTATTGCAGAAAAATGCCGAATGTTTGTTTAAGACCCACCTAATAGACTATGTCAATATCCATAAACATATAAACGTAATTTTTAGAAAAGTTGTATTGTTTTACCTCATAATGGCTGTGTTTATTAAAGAAATAGATGGTTTAAAATTTCCTCACCAAATTATGCATAATATCGCAGAAACAAGGCTCATGAAAGTATGCCTGCAAGGATAGCACATTTTAACAATTTTCTACAGAAAATTTCATTTTTAATATTCTAAAACCTTAATAATATAAATTACATATTCTCTACATATGATAGTGTCAAAATAGTTACTTAAGACAGTAGCACCTATTATGATCCACGCAACTCTGTTTTTGTTTTTTCGGTTGTATTAGTTTTCGAACTCGTGCTCCGTTAAAGACTAAGCCGTAATCACGTTTGCGCATTCGCAAGAAAAATTGACGTCACCTTTTACAGAGCCTATAACATTGGCAAAGTGTGTATACTAGAACGAAATCCATAGAGGCGGATACTGCTTTACATATACGCTGGTCAGCGGCACCATTAGCGCTCCATTGATTTTGTGCCTCACAAACAAAAACACAGCCTGCCTGCGTAAGATTCTTAAAACGGCGACCCTATTATTTTATTGCTGGGAAGTCAATACTAACGTACATAGACATTATGCACAAAATTGAAGTTTTTATTTCGCTGTTGACTCTCGTTTGAATTACGTGATGTTATATAACATTTGTAAAATTGAATTTTTAAAGGAGCTAAATGCCTAAAAAAAAAAAAAAACGAAAATGGGTTTTTCAGCTTCAAAGGGTCTAAATATCAAGACCAATGTACTCCTATAAGCGGTATGCTCCGCGGTGACCCCTAGCAATTAAAATGACTGCATTAAGAATGGAACAATTGTGTGTCCACCATCTGACGTTACATGGTTTTTTTGTCAATATCTCGGAAGTCACATTTTGCCCCACAAAGCTGTACTCTCAGTGACGTGAAATGTGTTTTTAATTGTAACGACAGTAGTCATCCTTCGTGTGTACAAATTTCGTTTCACGTGGACCTTTACTTTTTCCACCATCAGTAAAGGTTAACTCAGGGTAGAATACAGCCAATTATGTTTTAAAAAATTCATAAATGTAGACGGTTGCGAATCGGATTATACAAGTTTGGTTTAATTGATAGATCTTGGGTTCCTCTATAACCCGCCTCCTTATACTGCCGGAGCATCCTGTATGTCTGGCTGTCCCGTTTACTGCTTACACATTGCTGTTAACAACATTACACTTGCACCCCACCTTCCACCTACCACATAGAATGACACTGCGCTACAAACTTTTTTTTTTTTCACGAAATACCATTTTAGAATAACTACTTTTACAAATTGCAAATTCAATAAAATATATTTTTCTTAATATTTTGCGCTACATTCTCCTTAATTAAAGATTTTCGTTTGAAAGACGGTACATCGCCGTGAACATTTTTTATTTTGTATGTTATTAATGAATGGGTTGAGTACAATTCGTACGATACGATATTCAGCCTGCATATGGAGCGAGGTCCCGCAATGGTAACACGTTGGATTCGCATTCCTGGCTCCGGCCATCCTGATTTCGGTTTTCCATGGTTTCCCGAAATCACCCTACGTGAATCCCAGGATGAAATCTTTAACAAAGGCTATGGCGGAATGCATCTTAGCTGAGAAATCGTATAGAACAGAATTTTATTTGCATGACTTCAACAACCGTCTTTCCTATTAGCATCACCACTCCCAAAAACACTAAAACGTTCTAAACTGGTGCCATAGTTATTTTGTTTTTGTTGAAACGCAAGCGTTTTAGCAAACGTAAATTTTTTTTGTAAATATAAACGAAGTACAGTTCTGTGCCATACCAGAATTAAATTTAATGTTTTTATTTTTTCTACACTGCACTGCTTGATATATTTTTCCAACTGCGGATATCCTTAGTGATAAAAGGAAAACATTGAAATTATCCATTAAGTATGTCGTACGGTGTGTAATCGGTGCTTGTAAGTAAGTACTTGCAACAAGACGGCCATTATTTTTTATATATTTGTCATCGACTTCTCAAGATGACATTAAATGACCGACACGACAGGTAGAAAAAAAGCCGACTTTGTAAAAGGATGGCCATATATATTATTTCGTGAAGTGAAGAGTTTCGAGTGCTGTTAAAAAAAAATTAAGATCTCTATGGAACTAAACGTCGAACATGTATGGGTTAATTCACTCTTCATTTCCGAAATTAGTTTTTAAATTCATTTACCTATGAATTTTTGTTTGATATATATTTGGAAAGTTTTGATATTTTAATTAACTTATAAAAGTTTCAAAAAAATTGTTTTATTGTGCAGCATTACCGCACAAAAAAAAACAATCAGTACGTGTAAGAGCCTATTTTATTATAAATTACCTACAGACTGGAACCTGAGCGTTAAACCTTAAAAAAAAATAACAAAGCCGAAAACTTGATTTTATTGTTTTATTTGGTTTGCCTAACAATATATTAAAAGTGCCATAAGTTCCATAGGCACTTCCTTGTTATTTCAGTAAGGTTGTTGTATGCGTGGGCGCTGTATAGTTTAAAGTATAAGAAAAGCTATGTTAACTTAAATAAGTTTTATATGGACATTAATAAAAATATTATCGTGACATGAAAACCATACTGTACATAACATAGATATGCATGTATCAAAGTAATGGGTATCGTTATTATTGTGTAATCTGATTTTTAAATTACGTTTTAATATTTTTATAGAGCAACAAAACAGGCTGTTATTTATAACGCAAATCTGACCAGCCAGGTTTACAGAAAGAATAATGTAAGGATCAATAATATCAGTGGCCACATGTAACTATCTCCAAATGCATGGCTTTGAAACTGATTATTGTTTTAAAATAATTTGTGCGGTGGCAAAAATCTTGGGAGTAGTGCGTTTGCTTACGAGTGCCGACGACAGGTAACGGGCGAAGGGTAGCTGGGAGATGCTTCCTGCTGATAAGACTGATGGCTGATGGACTTAACCCCTTCCCAGAACTGGTTTCTGACCTTGAGAGGACAGCATGCATTCCAGCCACATCACTGAAACATGTGAGCCTGTGTTCTGTCTACCTGCTAGTCAAGTCGCCCATAAGTCATCACCAATTTTCACCAATTGGTGGGCCAGTGTAAATGATTTGAAATAAATATGGGATCATTGATTTCTGATATATAACGTTCTAGCTTATTTATGGTTGATCTTGCCAATTCACGGGCACGCAGTAGGTGATTATAATACCAGGCATAATTAAAAGTTAACGAAAAACACTTCCTGCTATATTTGCATGGCACGAATGGTAAGCAAAATTTAAATTATCGATATATACTAATTAAATCAACAATTTAATTTTAAACAAGGAACTTTGGGGAGCTAGGGCGAATAGTTTTCGTACTTACATCGCCTTTTATAAGTGCTTAAGGGTGTTAAAAATTTATAAGTCATAATTATTTATTTTCATGAAATAGTGATAGATTTGTAGACATTACTTGCCAGTACAGTTTCCTCTTAAGAAACAATTTGAGCTCGCATAGTTTTCTGATAAAATTCTTCAAAGTTAAAATTTGCATTTTACATTGCCATGCGAATAGTGCAAACCAATTAATTTACTTAAATGAAATAATTCAAGGTGAAATAACATGCCATGGGCTACGTAACCTATCATTTATATACTTACATCTTAATATCTTTAATACGTAAATAAAATTGTAACTCCCTAAACAAGAGTTGCAAAATCAGCCATTTTTTAAAATATAAAACTGTTCTCTGTGAGATTTTGTAATATTAGGTTGTTTAGTCCATAGTATATTATTTCATTGTGAAATATTTCGTTGAAGTGAGACAACTAACTGGTTTTTTCTAATTTACTGTCAGCGTAACATGCATATTTTGACTTTGACACACTCTTATGAGAAAACTATGCGACCTAATTTTTTTCGCAAGAATAAACTGTATTCACAAGTATGGTGTGCGAAACTAATACTAGTTCTTTAAAAGATATAATGTTGATGTTAAACGCACTTCAAACCCTTTAAAATAACGAAGACAGAGAATAAATATTTTAAGTTGTACAAATGTAAGTTACCCACATATGTGAAATACTTTTGCTATGTGATGCATAAATAAGATGACTTAAAATATAAATTACTTGTGTAATTTTAAAGTGTACAAAATTTTTGAATTAATTAAGTGATAACTACAAGAAACGAGACACTATAACATGTAACTGTAATGATTATTCCGTAGATATAGTAAAGAATTATTGGTTTGTACAAGCCCATATTATTCAATTTCAGTATTACATTATATTTCTATATCAATAAGGAAAATCACATTGTTTTACGGATGAGTGCTGGCAAAACCAATTCTTCACAAGACTCAATTAAGCAACGAAAACAAGCCCCTTATAGTTACGGATTTTTCGTAAACACGATTTCTTTCTGTGGAGACTGATTGTCCGCAATGTAATAACATGTACGGAAGTTTATGTATTTTGCATCCATGAAACCAAATTCCTCTTCTTAGTCCTGTGCCTTATTAAATGACGTCATATGAATAGCTATTAACACGTGTTTGTATTTATTCAGTACATTAGCTAGTGTTTCAAGCATTACACGTAATTATAAAGAAGCTGTAAACCTAACATTGCGTTAAATATCTTCGCACGAATATTACAAATCATTGTTTCATTTTCCTGATAACTTCGTTACTCTGAAAACGGTGTTACAATTATCTCCTATAGTATTCTAAAATAGGTTTCGCAAACCTACTTTGTCATATGTTTCTTGAACGCTAAGGAATACTGTTATGATTGTGAAAATGTGTTGACGATTCTGAAGGAGTTTTAACCGACAAACCTTAACCACTAGACCACAGTGAAGAAATGTTAAAAATATATGCGCAATTGGTTGTATATTGTATACAAATAAGCTTTGATGTCAATTAAGTTACTTGATGTTACTGCATTTTGTTCATATATATCTCTCTAAAAACCATATCCAACTAAGGGAACAGAAAATTACTTGAATCTCAGTATACCCATAATATAGTAACCCACGACTACTAATTTAATCATAGTAATGAAACTTTGACATCTTTATCCTTCGAAATCTTAGCCCCCCCCCCCTTGTACTCATTTTCCACAACTTTTCAGCAAATGAAAAATACGCAAATTTCGCTTTACTAACTCAATCAGAACTCCACTTTCCTATTGCCACATTTACATGAAAATATTACAACTTACTTCACCAGCATCTGCATATACCCAAAGGTTTAAAGCCATCAAGACATTTTCACGAACCAAATAAATCTTTATTTTTTACATGTTTTAGATTAGGTAAGGGGGCTTTACGTCTAATCGACAGCGAGGTCATAGAGACGGTGACAGGAGCTGGGAGATGAGTCGGCCATGGTCTTTGTGAAGGAACCGTTCTAAAATTCGTCTGGAGCGATTTCGGGAAACAATGGAAAACCTAGACCAGGATAGCCGGAGCCGAGGAACAAACCCAGATCCTCTCAAATGCCAATTCAACGTGTTACCTTTGCGCCACCTCACTTGGTACATGTCTTTGGCTTCTGGGTTGAAATCGCTTTCTTGAAGCCTCCAATTATATTAACCTTCCATTTATAATTTTATCTGCACCTTGACCGCTATTCATTTTAATTACAAGTGAATAATCAGTAAACTGTGCAGAATTTTTAAAACATGTGAACTAACAAACTAGACCGTTATTATTTTATTTTTATTTTTATAAAAACCGGTGATGTGGTGTCAAGTTAGATCGGAATTTGAAAAGTCGTGAGTTTTATTAGTTTTACGGCTAGGTGTATGTTTTTATGAAACGTTTACATGGAACTGTAGAATTCATGCCGCTGTGTACGTTTTCTGTGTATTATAGTAATATGTGTGTCTAATATCTCGGTACTTCAATTGGCTTTGATGAGACGTTTTGGGATAAAAATTGTGGTTTCGTAAAGTTTCGATTATCTTTTAGTGGTGTAAATTTTGCGTCAAAAAACTTTTGTTGAGTTCCTAGTCTATATCACTGGAAAGTCGAACTGTTGCATTAAAAACAATAGATAAGCTATTAATTCATTTACTTCTTGCATTTACTGACTAACTTCCTTTAATTTTTAAGTAAAAAAATTAGAAACATAAATGAAAGTTGCTGTTGTGTGAACACATATTTTGCAATAATCATATAACAAAACTGAACACATTATTTTGCTGCTTTCACAATTAACTTTATTTCGGATATGTAAATAACAGTAACTATCTATGAGACATGCCAACTGTGCGCCGTCTAATAAAAAGTAACAGTGGCGAGCGTAATGCGTAGCAAGGTAAGCTATATTCTTTGCGATGTATGTATACAACTCTTGAGGGATAGGTCAAGCCATAGAACTACCGAGGTCCAGTGAGCTGGAAAACCTAACTACCAATCGTGTACAGGATCTTGTAAAATAACGCCGTATGCCGCTTATATGTCTTTCATCTTCAAGAACTTGAATTATTCGTGTTTTCAAAATGTACAGTTTACATAGAGCACCGCGTCACTTGCAACACGTTCACGCTTTCGCACTAGAAAGGCTACCTATATCCGAAGGAGTGCCAAGCGTTTGTTTACACACACATGCACGCACACGTTTTTTATAAAATAATAATTTTTAAAATAATACCTATTTTTATTTACATTGTTTCTTGAAAGTTTACAACTTAACTTTCACCTTACTTCAGTAAACTACTGATAATGCACGCAGTGAGACACAAAGCTGGAGCATACGTATTTGTAGGAAAATAAAATGAAAACTTATATTAAGATTAAGTAATTCATTTTCAAAAAATGGATTACATTCTTATTTCAAAGAGTCACTAAATGAGTACAGCAATATATCACAAACTCTAAGAATCGTATCTAAAAATTATAAAATCACAATTTTAAGAACTGTGTATTTTTTGTACGTAATCATGAACAACTACGTAAAAATTATTCAAATATACATAGATTTTAAGCAAGAAAATACGGAATCATATAACAAACATAGCCTACTTAAATTTTAATAGTAATTTTAATACCTTCACAAAATGTTAATTAACAGTTTCCAAATAATTCAAATATGGGTTATATATCACAAACTGCACACAAAATTGGCACCTTATTGTCACACCATCAGCTTTTATAAGCTCCGAAAGATATTACATGTTTAGCTATTTAACTCTGTATTTGAATTCCTGGAAGACATGCAACATGCTTTTATTCGCATTGTTGTCAGTTTTGGTTTCAGATTTGTGGTCACTTCCGGTTTCGACTTCGTGGTTATTTCTGGTTTCGGCTTTGTGGCTATTTAAGGTTTCTGCGTTGTAGTCGTTTATGGTTTCGGCATTATAGTATTCGGTGTTATGGTATTTCTGCATTGTGGTACAATTAAATGTAAGGCCAGCATATTTAGTGACTTAAATGTAAATGAGGTCTTGTGGCACTACGGTGTGGTGATTTTTCGGCTGTATGGTATTTCGGCGTTGTGGTCGTTCGGCAATGTGGTAAACAGCACTTTGCTAGTCTTTGACGTTCTGGTCAATCTGGCTTTCGATGTTATTATACGTTTGGTGTTGTACTTTTTCTGCGTTGTGGTAGCGACCTCAGGTAGATAGTATGATGCCGTTAGTTCCCAGATGCCTCGACAAACTTCAGCCCGTCATGTATACCAGAAGTCCTTCCGTATCTTTATTTTACATTTGTCACCTCTCTCTCTCTCTCTCTCTCTCTCTCTCTCTCTCTCTCTCTCTCTCTCTTGTACAAACCCTTCCAAACAAAGCACCACACGCTGGTCACCCTAATCGAATTTAGTTCTTCAGTCATCCGCTTGGCAGCGCTACTTACTTGACCATTAAAACAGCGAGTTTCTGGCAGCCTTCACCAGGGCTACACGAAAGTTTCCGAATTTGCATTTTGCTTATTTAGGCTTTGGGGATGGATTTGAGCACGACTTAATATCGCTGCATGCGACAACAATTTTTGGGGCTAAATGTTCATAAATTAACTATAATATTTTCGGAAACATATTTATTTTTTGTTTCGTTACTCTTGCAATTTTGATTTATTAAAAAATAACTACGCATACCATTTTTCTGCTAACTAAATAGGATATACAAATTTATTTCTTTAAATTAATTACTTAATTGCAAAATATACATCAGATTTCTTAGTTGTATTTAGTAGCTAAATGAATACAGCAACTATTTAATTTTAAATCAAAAAAGCGCTATTTACACGTAAATATACAACAGCAGACGAATTTACGAAGCATTTGGTCATTCAGTGTACTACTATCCTTAGTAGATTTTCACACTTAATCCCCAAATATTGAGTACCCAAGCTTGGTCACGTGGTCGATTTTAAAACCTAAATCGAGGACTTTAAGTGAATTCAGAAACGGCTTTAGTCCGTATAGACTTGTGCGTCCTCAGCATAGAAAAAATATGCAGCCGTGCGGGTGCCCACAACTGCCTCAGAGATGCTGCTGAAAACCTTCTCAATGCTTAAGAAAATCGTTTCGTAGGGGCATTCTGTTAATCCTATATTTATAAGATGGATTGATGGCCTCCAGAAATTTTGTTGCACATACCATGTTAGCTGTATTTCTTTAATTCATAAATTGCATACCAATTACAAAAAAAATATATAATATCGTTAATGTAAAATTACTTACGTCAAATACAACATTTTTATCGGGGAAATATACTATAAAATTTTAAAAAATTCCAAGAGAACCTTGCGGCCCGGTATAACTAATACTAACTCCGAGGCCCAAATGTTGAGAAATGCATCAGAAAACACCAACATTTAGTAAACGTTTTATTTCTGTAACACTTTTCTTCAAAAAAAAAATTATGATGTGTTCTGAAGTCTATTAACATTTTTGTCAGTTTTAATAATAATTTTTGTGGCCAAATAATATAATTGTACCGTTCTGTTTACTAATCACGTACATACATATAAAGCTGTCTTTTCGTCATCTATGACAGTCACAGACGTTGGTAAAATTAACTTGGAATCCAAGCGCGTGTGTTGATCATAGTGGAAATGGTTCTCGTAGTGGATGTATGCGCTTGAGACTATGTTGAAAACGTACTTACAAAATTTTTTTAATTTACATTGAATTAACATATGGCAGAATACATTTTGAGACTCATAAAAATTAAAAACTAAAACTATTTAAAATGTAATAAAAAACTCTCCGGAAATTAAAAAAACCGTTTTGGAAAAATACCTTCAAAAAATAGGAAACGATCTTGTGGAAGATTTTCTATAATGTTATGTATTACGTGAATTACACTATAGGCTGTTCACTATAAACTGAGCACTCAGCAGAACTTGAAATTAATTAAAAATATGTTTTATTGTGCCAATGGATGTTAACTTTTGAGAGTGTTGAAACATTTACACTGGTTTTTAGTTACATAGAATTTTTCATATTAAAAGTAGTAACGATAACAGTAAAACGGCTGAAAGAAAACTTTATACAGTGCTCACTTCATCGTGAAAGGCCTGTAGTTCTGCACATAAGAGAAGCACTTTTATTTAAAATTAAGAATACTGGCATCTGCGAAGATCTTGTGGTCTAGTGGAAGTCCGACCGCTTGGCTAAGTGATTAGCGCTCCTGGCTGCTGAGTCAGGGGTTCCTGTTGCGATTCACGGATGGGGAGGTGACATTTACAGTCACTTCCTCGGGTTCAGGACTGGGTGTTTGTGTTCGTCTTATCTGGGTGTCACACGTCAACGTACAATTACGACAATTACACAAAACCAAAGTGACTGGGGATTACATGAATTAGCCAACTTAAAGGGGGGGGGGGATGTTTGGTGCAGTGGCGAAGCGATAGCCTTGCCATTGTACCAAACATTTTGGTAAAATAAAAAAATAAAAAAGTGGTTAGGACGTCTGACCGGCAAGCGTAGGGTTGTGGGTTCATTTCCACTCATTTACGGGTTATTTTCATCATCGTTAAATACATCACAGGGTTCCATATGTGAAGTAAGTAAAACGATACAGTTGCTCTGTGGGTAAATGTAAAAAAAGGATTTTTTATGAATTATTTAGACATTGTATGATTACATAGACAAGCACAATGTATTTTAGCTTTTCGTTGTGTTCGTAATTTGAGCTGAAGGTATTTATAAAAATGATTACAGTGGGATGTTTTTTATTGACACTGTTGTCAGGATATTTTTCCATTGACACATCATGTATAAAATCACCACGACATTGTAAGTGTAAAATTACACAAATGTATTCAGCGTAGATTAACATCATTATTGTGCACGAATATTTCTAGCCCCACGTTGCGTAAATTGACGCATTCGCTGTGGTATTTTTCCTAGTAATACATTCTGTGTAAAATTACAATTCTTATAGCACTTTAAAAAAAAAAAATATATATATATATATTTACACCCAGATAATGTAACTAAACAACAAGCTCTCTGTATGTGTATTTTTACATCTATAGTTGCTGAAAATACAAACACAAAACAGTGTAATTTTATAACCATTGTATGGTTAATTTGAACTGTAACCGTGTGTATTTACTACTCGCGTGGTGTAAAATTACCTAAGAGATGTTTAAGTAATTTTACGATCACACTAAGTGGCAATTTTTGCTGCCACATACATTCTGTGTAAAATTGCACATATTATGTCCCTCTTTTTTACTCTCGAAGTCTACATAAATAAACTTACGCAATATAGTGAAATAACAAGAAATCTGTAGGTGTATTTTGACATCTACATTGTTTCAACATACGCGACAATGTGCGTGAAATTTCGCAATTATAATCGAGTCATTTTTTGGTTCTATTATTTTATTCTTACTATTCCGATCGGGTAAAATTATCACTCGGATGTTTGGTTAGTTTACCCTCCCACTAAGTGGCAATTTCTGCTGCCACAATCATTCTGTGCAAAATTACAAATTCTACGTCACTTTTTTTACAACCTACGTTTACATAAATAAACTAGCACAACATAGTGAAAAATCAAAAACTCTGTAACTGTGTTCTTACGTGTACACTGGCATAACATACACAAAATAGCTGTAAAATTTTATCAATAACAAGGGTGATATTTAGTTTTGCTCGAGTTTTCTTACTATCCCGCACGGTAAAATTATCATTCGGATATTAGTTTATTTTACCCTCACACTAAGTGGCAATTTGTGCTGCGACATACATTCTGCGTAAAATTACGCAAAATTTTTTTACAGTATACTTTCTTTACATTACATTGAGTATTAATAAATTAACTAAAGCAGATAACACTTAAGTGAGGGTGGTCTAGGAGAAACTTTTTTTTATTTTCGAAATAATTTAATGTAATATAAATTTATGTAATATGTAAGTCAGGTGTTAATATTAAAATAAAACGAGCACTTAAAATTTTTTCTTTCTTGTTGCAAGGATAGCCCTTATAATTTTTCAAACACATACTTTGTACTACTTTTACAAAGACAAACTTTGTAGTTTTACTTACAAAGAATTCCTTTGTAAAAGTACATGTTCTTAAATTGCACGGTTATATATATATATGTGTGTGTGTGTGTGTGTGTGCGTGCGTGTGTATATATACATAGAGAGAGAGAGAGAGAGAGAGAGACAAACCCTTTTCCTGCCGAATATTCTAAAACTAAGTGCTTCATTCACACATGTCCTCTTGTTCCAGAAATTAATTATAATTATTTTTAAACATGACATATAATATAAGTTTTTCTTCCAAGTAATGAACTAATTATTTCTGAAAGTAACTAATTATATTCTAGTAAATAAATCACACACACAAGTAAATTTTTCTCATGGGAGTGTACGTCAAATCTCATCATCAGCTACATTGGAAACGGAGGAAATTCCCTTTTAATATAAAGATATTAATAATTTGTGTTAAAAAGCCTTGTGATAGACAATTGTTTAAGAGCGTCAAAAATTTAACAAACTGGAAACGAGATATCTACACTAGTATATAAATCAAAACACGCACACACTCTGTGTTATGTGTTTATCTTGAAAGGTCATTATTTTTGGAAAAGGATGTGTCGTTATTTTGGAATTTGTTACTTTTATTTTCAATGACACTTTTAGAAATTACAAAAGTTATGATAAAACGTGTGCTTCTTGTTTAGGTTTTGATAGTTTAGGCATTAATTTGCTGTATTTAATACATAATATGTAATGTTTTATCGTTGAAAATTAATGAGATTAAAAACATATATATATATATAATTAAAATAAGCATACAACATAGGATTAAGGACTATATTCTGTGATTATTTCAATAAAAGGTTCTGTATATAACTGCTTTTTTTACTGAAAACTAGAATTACTTTACTCATTTACATTCAATAAATGCTAATTATTAAAATGAAATAATTAAATATCATATTAACAGTACTAACGATTATTACATAAATCGTACACACACTCAATGCCAACATTAAAATCGGATGATGAATCCGCATTTGTGCAGCCAGCTCGTCAGCATTTATTTAAATCTGCCTGTTACTGTGCTTGAGATCACCTTCGTGTTCAAGTTTCGGTGTGTTTTATGCTTGTATTTCGATGTATTTAAAACTTTTAATCCATCAACCTTATAATTCCAAAATAGACAATTGTATTTAGCAATCATATCGGCCATTAATAATCCCAAACAGTGTCTTGTGCTTAGTTTCACAATGGCAGGTTTTGAAACTCGGGGTGGATACAGAATATCTCAATAATTTTTTGACCAAATTAAAAATTTACTATTTTGGTAGGTCTTCATTAATGCATTTTGTATGGAAATAAATAACATCTTAAGCCCTTCATTTTGGGTAAACAGTACTATGTAATTTTCTCAATATTTTAAGACGCATTTTTGAAACAATAATTGTACCGTTTAAGACTAAAATTTATACTTTCTCAGTCAATCATTTATATACCAATTTGCAACGAACATATTTGGAAAGTCTGTTATTTCATAATATAAGATTGTGTATTATGTCATCTTAGGAAACTAATATACCGAGTCAATCCAAATATATTACTTCCAGATTAGAGCAAATAAAATTTTTTTGACGATGTTATTCTTGCTAGTATCCCGTGTGGTAAAAAAAGTACAACACGAATAAATTAAGTATTTTATCTCATATATAAAAAATCTACAATGCCCTCTCAGAGCAAATTTTATTGCTTCGATAATTTCTCGTACAAGTTTTGTATTTTGCATGGTACACTGTTTAATCTCCTCATTTAAAAAGCCTGAATAAATAATTGGAAATTCAAATATGTGTTGTATAATGTCGGACATTATTTGAATAATTCAAACCGAATTTCTACTTTAAAAGTTTATAATCCTAGTAAAGAATTTTGTAGAATATATTGCTACATGTTTATCACTTTGAAGGTAGCAAAGCATTTATATAAAAATACTTCTTGTAGCAGTATAGGATACACTAGATGAAATTAAGTAATTTTTTTAATTAAGACTGCCTTGGATTTTGAAGGTTATAATTTGTGTAGGTTTTCGCAACCCAAGTTTAGTACTTCATGAGTATATTCTGATTTTAGACGCTATTTTGCAAGTCAGCATTATCTGAAAGGTGAAAATGTTTCATTGACATCCCAAAAAGTAAAGAACAGAGTCTTTCTAAATTTGCAACTAATATAAAACATTACGACATTTCTTTTTCTTATCAGAGATGATATAGAGATGTTTTAATTTAATTACGATTTAGCACACACAACGTAGTTTATATTGTGTGTACCACAATTAATATAAAAAATGTATCGAACCTCGCTCATTAACTCTTCTGACAGGAAGCTTTATTAACAACAATGTTCAAGATAGTCTTCCTAGTCAGTTTGGAATTTTTTTAGTTCTGTTGGTGTAGTTATGACCCTGGTTTAGTTGATCTGACTGTTGAGAGGCCAGCCATAAAAGATCTTAAGAACGTTATAAAAACTTGTTACACTAAAATCGTGGAAGTAAATTCGATCATCATGGATTCAATTAATATTTATTCTTTCAGAGAACTCTATCTGTGAAATGGGCTCCATCAAATCACGCTACCCACAAGTTCAAATTAAAATCAGTGATACGTTTCAATATAATAACGCGTAATTAATTTTTTTTTACCGATAACTGGGTTGAGCACGTTTTAAACTTATTTGTTAATTTTCTGTTTCAGTATGCGTGTTTGTGAACATGATACCATATTCCGATGTTTTAACTTTTTGAATTAGGAATCCAGCTTAACATTGTGCGTTAGATATTTACCAGACATAGCCAAATTCGTAATAATGTCACGTCAGTAAGGTAAGTAAATTATGTACTATGCGTAAAATTCCTACAATTATTATATCGTGAAAATTTCTGAAACGATTGCTACTAACACAAAATTATGTTTCGTCTTTAAGTATTTTTCTTTCTGTTACGAATATGCAATACTTCGCGTGATAAAATTTTAATAAGAATCACGCGATAACTTTTCTTATTTCGTAACACTGACGCTGTACGTTTTTCGTATAAAATTCATTATTTTCTTTCCTGACAGAACCAAGCATGATTTGGAATACGTACGTATAAGTAAACCGAGATTGAAAACGTACGAGCGTGTTGACGTGATTGAAATACGTTCATGCTTCACGTTTATATAAACGGTGAGTAACAAACATTCTTCTATGGCTCCTGAAAACAATAATCAAATCACAGCGTAAGGCAAAGAAAAAACTTTAAAAAATAGCAGTACATCATCAAAAGAAGTAGTAAAATATATTTTCCCTTACAAATCATGAAGGTAGTTTTATGTTTCAGTTCGAAATAAAATACAAAATATTTCTGCCTCCAGTTAATCTTACAATATTTTCCGTCTCTAACAATTTCAATTTTTGCCTCGTGTCTCACATACTTTTTAACTAACACAAATGTATTCAGTAATATTTATAACACTTATTTAAAATAATCATACTACTTACGACATAGTTAAAGCAACCAAGGCCAAAAGACAGTTAACGTAAAAATATTAAAAACCGCCTGCTAGTTTGACTATTGCATTGATATTATTCATATTCACAAGATGTTTCTTAGATGTGCTTTAATTTGGAAGGTAAACAATGAAAATATTGTATACTACCTTGCACATAGTAAGCGGGTAATGTGAATACCCTAACAGCACAGGTGGTGCTAGAAATATTGCTACAACATTACGATGTGCCAAGTTGGTTACACAGTACATCGACACGTTGCCTACAGGTGCCACAAATGTTATGTGGACAATGTTTCAGAGGGAACCTCGCAGCACATTTCCTGCACGTCCCAGAAACATTACATTGGAAATGTTGCAGATGGGACCTCACAGCACGTTTCCTGCATGTGCCAGAAACGTGGGCAATGTTGCAAATGGGACCTCGCAGCACGTTTCCCGCACGTGCCAGAAACATTACACAGGCAACGTTGCAAATGGGACCTCGCAGTACGTTTCCTGCACGTGCCTGAAACGTTACAAGGCAACGTTGAAAATATGACTAAGCAGCATGTTTCCTGTAGGTGCCAGAAATGTTACAGTTGTGACATTCCTCACATCTCAGTTAGTTTCATTTCTGACCAACTGGTGCCATACATGAATAACAGTAATTATTTTGTATACACATGTACAAATAATTTTTAAATGTTGTCTTTTACCTGAGCTATTATGGTATCCCGTTTACTCGATTTTAAAAATCTTAAGTTGCGAAATAAGATTTAATATTGGTAATATATTTAGTACTTACTTAATTTAGACAGGGATGGTAAGCATTTTATTTTATTTAAGTACCAGAAATAGCGTATTTTATATCAGTGATTGTGCATTCAAATGCTCAATATCAATACAAACGATATAAATTTTTTGTAATCACATTTCGTCATCATTCTGATATTGTAAATATTTGCACTTTACTCAAAAGCGTATGGAAGATAAAACACGGATATAGAAGTTTTGAAATCAGGCTGTTCGTTTTAACAATGTGCTAGTCATGAGCTACCGAAGAGCTGGCAACATGCAGGCAACGTGCTGACGACGTGCAGGTAACGTGCTGGCGATGTGCAGGCAACGCACTGGCGATGTGCAGGCAACGTGCTAACGACGTGCAGGTAACGTGCTAGAGACATGCAGGCAATGTGCTAGCGACGTGCAGGCAATGTGCTGGCGATGTGCAGGCAACGTGCTAACGACGTGCAGGTAACGTGCTGGCGATGTGCAGGCAACGCACTGGCGATGTGCAGGCAACGTGCTAACGACGTGCAGGTAACGTGCTAGCGACGTGCAGGCAATGTGCTGGCGATGTGCAGGCAACGTGCTAACGACGTGCAGGTAACGTGCTGGTGATGTGCAAGCAACTCGCTGGCGATGTGCAGGCAACGTGCTGGCGATGTGCAGACAACGTGTTGGTGACATGAAGGTAACATGCTAGCTATGTACAGACAATGTGCTGTTGTTACGTGCAGGCAACGTTACATTGTAACGTTGCCTGTCTGAGACGTTGACACATTTCCAGTACCTATTCTGCACATGAGTATGACATCCTGGCACATTGTGGCAACGTTACAATGTTACAGTGTGACATGCAGGCAATGTGAAGGCAACATTGCTGTGTTGTTAGGATATAAAAACTACATAAAAATAAATACATTTTTCCTTAAAATAATTACATACAGCAAGGTTACAATCCATAAAGACACGAGAAATTTTAAATTGTGTTACACTATTTCGTACTGCAGAAAAGTCAGTATATAAAATTTTACAATTAATTTCACATTAGCTAAATTTTCGAGTGAATGAATTATTTAATTTTACTCGCTGTTATGTGTCCAGATGACCACAACGGTTGCGTGGAGGAATATGCTGTAATTCTGCTAAAATTTCTGTACAGAAAAAAATATTTATTTGCCTTTCTGTTTGGGAACCTACACATATTAATGTATATAACATAAAAAATACCATAAAATGTTAAAGTGATAAAAATATTATTTTAAGTAACAGGGACGATGGGAGAAGTGGAACTTGCTTAATTAATGTATATGGTGGATAGGTATGTTACCAAGAGCTAATCAGAAGTTAGATAACATGTTTAAATTTATTTCATAGGGAAATATTTTATAAGTTAACGTTTAATATATAGTACTTGAGAATTATTAAAGTAAATAGTGTAAATGTCTGAGATGGAATGTGTAAAACATTGCAGTAATAACACTTTAAGTAAATTTACAAAAATATATAAATAATTATAAGTATTTTGTACTATTTAATAAATAAAAATTATAAATATAAAAAAATAATTTATATAAAAAATTTAAAATTATTACATTAATGCAAACAATTGAAAGAAATTTAAGCGGTTAGTTAATAAATAAAATAATTAAATGAAATAATATGATAATACTAGATGAATATCTGTAAATATTAAAAATAGAAGTATTTACAATAATACATTTTAAATATTCTTTAAGTAAATATATAATTAAATATATTAGCAAGTAAAATAAAGTATTAAAAGAATAAAAATAGATATTGATGATATTTAGATTTTCTTTGATAATTTCTTCTCTCAGTGTGACCTATTACCCTTGGGGTCATATAGCCGCTCTGATGATCTCATAGTACCGAAGGTTGGCAAGCCGAAGATTGCCGAGCACGTCCGATACATAAATAATTTTACATGCAATTATTAGTAATCAATAATTTCCAGGGAAATTCCTGTTTCTCTCCACGCTACAGTAGCCGAGTAGTTAATGTCGTCTGTCAGATTTAAGTGATGCAGAGTTCGCGGGTTCGGGTCATCGCACAACCAAAATATTTCTTAAGTTACACACTTTAAATGGAATAAAATATGAACGATATCTCTGTATATATTGCATGACATGTGGCACTTAAATTCTGCACGACACTAGCGCTGCCTAGTAAGCAACACAAAAATAATTATAATAATCGAATGAGTGCAGCATATCGTCAACATCAATTAACTGGTGGTCGACTCGAAAACTAATATAGCAACGGCAGCAGCGCCCCTAGCAGGCAACTCGTGAACTACAAGATGGCTGCTGCAAAAGCGCCCCTGGCTGTGATTTCCGAAGGTCGAGCCAAAGGTTGCCGAGGGTCGCCGAGCTCACCTGAAATGCCAGTACCAAGATGTCGGCTCCCAGAGGCATGTTCCAAAATTGCGGCTCTCAAAAACAAATTTCAGTCGAAATATAGGCCTAGTAGGTAAACAAGATGGTGGATGGACACAAGATGGCTGATGGACACAAAATTGTGGATGGATGTAATATGGCAGACAAAGGTCAAGGTTGAAGTCCAGGGTCAATGTCGAGGTCAAATCCAAGATGTCTGCTGTGAATGTCATTCAATATAGCCGGCTTCTAGTGTCCTGCACCAGTATCGGTCATGCTATGCTACTGTGCAGGAATACCACGCAGCTGGTTAGTAACCCGTTCTCGCTATTGTAAGTAACATAAAGATTTCTGTCAATAAACATAGTTCTGCGCTCTTGCGAGAGTGAACAGAATTTCTTGGAAGTTTATGTCATGTCACGTTGTTGACTGGTGTTTGTGTGGCGTGTATATGAAAAAAGTACGGTATGCAATATAATTTGTTTTCATTCCTTTCCTGTGGAGTTGCGGTGGCCGAAAGGAAAGCCGACACCCCGTGGCTCAGTTGGTAGCCGACCCCCCGTAACTCAGTTGGTTGAGCGACCGACTTGGATACGAGGGGTTCTGGGTTCGATTCCCAGGTCTGGCTGGGTGTAAAATTTGTGTTTGTCCGTTAGAGTCATTGCACTTGTAAGAGTCACCAACAACTGTCACAACTGGGGAATTGCTGTAAAGGGGGGGATGTTTGGCTCGTTGGCGATGTTGCGACCTCGCCCAGGAGCCTAACATTTATACTAAAAAAAAAAAAAAAAAAAAGTTGGTTGATAGGCCGGCTTTGTTGCGGGGGGTTCTGGGTTCGATTCCCAGGTCTGGCTGGGTGTAAATTTGTGTTTGTCCATTTGGGCCTCAAAAATTGTCACTATACAAATTGTCTCACGAAAAGTACTGGGGTCACTCGAATTAAGTCGCATAAAAGGAGGGAATGTTTGGTGCAGTGATGATGCGGAAGCTTCCGCATCGCCACTGCACCAAACATTTTACTAAAACAAATGGTCAGCTCATTCGCCTCCCATCATGACGATCTGGGTTCGATTTCCGGCGGGGTCGGTCCCCAGATTTTCGCATGTGGGCATCGTGCCGGAAGACGCCGCTGATCAGGGGGATTTTTACTTGGATCTCCTATTCACCCTATCTTTTAATTGCGGCACTGCACCATACTCACCCCATATCACCTCTCACCAGCGCTGAAGACCTCGATGTTAAGCGCTGACCAAAATGTCTCACTCACTCACCACTTTCCTGCTGTTAAATAGAGATAATACGTAGACGTTCGTCACAACAAATATTATTTTTAAAAATTACCGGCAGTAGTTTTGTTCGAGATTATAACATTTCGTGGTGATCACTTCTGTTTTCTATATTGTTTCCAATATTGCACGTCATTGGTGCAAGTTTTGCGTACTGAAGTTGGCCAACTTGAATCATCTCGATCGTTCGTGCATTTGTTTTTTTCCGGCAGTTACTGCGCAAATGTTTGTTTACAAATACTTTTTATTATTATTCTGATGTATTAAAATCTACGGTAATGGGTAGAACCACTACTAGAGCACATGAACGTGTTGAAAGCTACAAATCTCAAGGGTTGTACGCAACTGACGATAAAACTGTCTTCTGAGTGTATTGCAGTTGTAGTACGTATATGTAATTTAATAATTTGGCTATAATTTTCTTCTAAACAATAATTTTATTTGTTTTTACCCCGTGAACATCCTTTTTCTGACTTGATGTAGTAATATGAAGCTTTAATTTCACTATGCATGTTTCTCAGAAACAGATGATAATTTATGAAAAAAGTGCTAATTTTCAAATTCATAGAAGCTAATTTTGTAGTTAATTGATGCTAATTTTCCAGACCTTAAGTCATATTTTTACATTAAACCAAAATAATTTAATTTCAAAATATATTATTCTGGTACTAGAGACGCCGAATGATATTTTTGTAATTAAAAAAAATAACTTTTAAAAATCTTAATCGCTGAACAAGCATTGTAAAGATTTTGATTCCTTCCCATGTTAATTTTATACTGTTATATCCTAGAACGTGCCAAGGTTAAAGACTGTGACGATATCCCCCCGACTAATATCAGATCTTGTTTGAAATTTACAAAAATAAAATTTTATTGGTTTTATTTACTTTTATGCAAAATTCGTACATTAAACATGTTCTTGCAACCTTCATGTCATAAGTTGTACCTGACAAACTGGCGAATCTTCATACACTATCTCATTACTGCAATATCAAATGTTTCTCGTACTGTTAACTGGGAAAACTTTGTTCCTGGGGAATAAAATTGTCCATTCAAGTATATATTTAGCATCACGTCACATGCGTAACCTGTTTTGGGCATGTTTACTAAATATTATACCAAACTTTTATTAAGGACTTATGGTTGTATAGGTTTCCATGATAGTGAAAAAGAGCCACTAGGTGAAATTTAATGAAAAAAACCAGCAATACGCTGATGGCCTTGACATCATACAATATCTGTGATTATAGACTCAACGAGTCAGCCAGTGTAAATGACGTTCCATAAGACAACAATAACGACACATCAGTAGTGCAAACACGTTCTTAGTTACCGCGTAATATTTCAGTCAGGCGACCTTTACTGCGGAGATAGAAATATTTCTCGCTGAACACATAATTCTTTTTAATAATAGGTTTCCGATTTCACTGTCAAGAATGTCCGAAAGCTAGCAAACGATGTAGAAGAAAAATATGAAGCCCACAAGTTCAACCAAGAAAAAAGAAGACAAGAAATAAGTGCTTTTATTTGTTTATTAGAAGAAACTAAAATTTTTCTCCGTCAGCCAGAATGACCCGAGTTACGAAGTTCAGTATGGAGAAGGTAACCAATACTTTCACTCACTTTAAACAGCTGTTGACAAGTACAACGTTGCAGCAACCTCTGTGTTCAATGTTGATGAATCCGGCTTGACAACTGTGCGAATGTAATCAGAAAAAGCAATTTGCCAAAAAGAAAAAGAAGAAACGTTGGGGCCATTACAAACGGGAAACAAGTGGTAAAAACAACTGCTGTCAATGCTGTGGTTTGCTTCGTTCTACCCGTGATGCTATTCAAAAAGAAACGAATGCAACAATAGCTTAGGGTCAGTTCTCAACCAAGAGCCTGGGCATGATTTCTGACACGCGATACACAAATTCAAATTTGTTTATGTGCTGCCTGTAACATTGCGAACAGCATGTGAATTGTACTGAAAATTCAATTTGTAATATGCCAATTCGGCATTGTATCTAGTGTGTAATTATGTATACAGAATTGAGCAAATGGTCACCGATGACAGCGTAAGGGGCCATTAATTTTATTTAAATGTATATGTTTTATTGGTATGTGGTAGCTTCAATCAGAACGGAAAATTGTACATAAACTTACAATAGCAGAATAATTCACTGTAATTGAACGTACCTAGAAAGAGTAATAATTGGGCTACAGAGATAATTCAAACTGTGCCAGACTCTGTGAAAGCTATAGATTTTAATTAAATTCGTGTTTGGTTAGTAATAAAGAAAATGTGCAAAAGTTATGTTTTATCTAGAGGATTATGAGGCTGTAGAGAATTGGGCTTCGTCACACTGCGGGAAGCAGAAAGAAGGCCACACTGTTAGAAAAAGTCCGTCAAATTACGAAAAAGTACAGGCATAAATTATCCATAAATCTTTGTATAGTAACGGACACTAAGTTTTTCTGGATAACGGAACCCTCCGTAATTTTACGGACAATCCATTTTCCGCAAAAAATTTAATTTCTTTAAGCAGTCCGTTTTCCAGAAATACGACACATTCTCAGTTGCTGGGTTTTCTCGAAACTCTAACGCACTATTTTGTAATCGTAAAAATTTTCGAATTTGTTGGGATTCGAACCCACGACCTTATAATTGCAAGGCAGAAGCTCTAACCATTGTACCACAGTGACAAAATATAAATTTTAAAGGGACAACGACTTAAAAAAAGGCAGCTGTGTAGACGTAAAACAAGCGACAATCGAAAAGAATTTCAAAATAATAATTGAAAATAATTAAAAATTCAAAATATAAAAGTTAAAATTTAAAAATCAAAATTTAAGAACAACATAGCAGGCGTGACGTCATTAAATATGGCGTATGTTACGTCATCTAAGATAACGGACGTTACGTAATGGTGGCCATCTTGATTGCGTCATCATCTGCTCCACAGCTTTACAGTCAGGAGCCAGTTTGCTCGCGACCCCATTATCCTACTACTTTCCATGTCTGCTTGTCAAAACTACTGAGAGATATAAGAACTTCCTCTTACATAATTACTTACTCTGTTCTCTTTAATATTTTGTCTTGTTATTCAAGAGAGACGCTTCTCGCTTAGACGCTGACTCACGCTTTTAACCCTAACAGGTCGGTTACTGCAACAATCTTTCGGTAACAAATGACGTGTGCGTACATTCCGAGAAAATTATAATTATTCATTAATATTGTAATTTATCAGCTTACATGTGAGTACATGTGCATTGAAAATTATTACAATGTCTGGAATATTGTTTACTGTAGTATCAATGGTTAATTAACCCTGTATGTTGTAACATTCTAATGCTAAGGCAAATTCATATGTGTTTTAATTATTTTATGCTTTTATGCAGTATTTTTCAAGTTACCTATATTTAGTTAGTACAACACAAACCTTATATTTCAATTATGATTTTCCTAGATTTAGTCTTCAAAGCTTTGAGATGCTGTATTATATAAGTATTTTCTTGCTGATTTACACAGTTCTGTTTCGTACAGAAAAACGAATGGCATATGTCGTCGTGTTTTGGATAGGAATATTGATCGTTGCTAATGCAGAAGTACACAAATCTGTGTCACATACGATGTTAAATTTTGTGCAAGTTTAAATCACGAAAAATGACTTGCAGTGTTTAGTTTAAAAAAAAAAAAAAAAGCAGAAACCAATACTGTTTTCATTCGAAACTATACAAAACGAGTTTGTACATGTGTTGCATGGATTAATGCTAAAATTACAAAACAGACGTGCCTAACATGGATAATATGAACACCAATAATTGGTCCAGCTTATCAGTTTCATGTAAATTTTGTAGCATACTTGAAGGAAAATAAATTAACCCATATACGACACAATTCTATAGTGTTCACTGTACTTGAAAGAAACTTAAGTCCGCCTCACACCAAACCTTTTTCTCACAAACTTTGCTACGATTTCAGCTAAGGTATACCTAAAGGGATGTGGAACTGAGACATACACGAACTTTGTTACTTGTTTAACGACAAAACATATTTTAATTTTAAGTGTTTTCGAACATGTCGTTCTCAGAGCTAATAATTCCAGACTCAACCGCAAAACTTAAGATAAAGTCGAAACCACCCTAACATCTCAGTGAATGTCATAGTTTAAAATATATTCTCTGTGTATCAGATAGTAGATTAGACTTACTTTACGAAATTCGGATAAGCAACTATGTTATTCTTATTATTATTATGCTGCTTCACCTCGCCGCACTAGTAGAAAAACTATTCAAATTGATGACCTTGCTATTATTTGCACAACGAGTACCGTAACCCTAAATGCATAGGTCAAACACATGCTCAATTATGCGTGGTGTGTGCTGGATAGTTAACTATGCAGCCATAACTCTGGCAAAATATATTCCTCCGAATTCACAGAAGTCTCATAAACAATGCTCTTCATGCGGCCCCGCATGAAAACGTTGAAAGCTGTTAAATCCATTGATCATAGTTAAAATGGTCAACTTCGACCTATCCACATTTCCCGGAATGTTCGGTGGAGACGTCGGTGGATTTGTTAGTAGTTTACTGGTGTGTTATGTTGTAATTATCTACATTCACGAAATCAGACGCCCCCTTCGATGATACCGAATTTTAGATGGATCCACGTGTGTCGCACTCTCACGTCTGTTTGTTTGGACTGATCAGAACGGCCTTCTGGCGAAATGCAATTCATCTGTGAAAAGAATGAGTCGGTGCTGCAACTCGGGAACGTCCACTTACCGATGTACAGAAGTATGCACGTAATGCAAATCTGCCGGACCTACTACGTGTATCTTGCAATGTTGGTAAGGGCCAAGCTGTAGTTCACGCAGAAAACAACTGACGCTACTGTGGGACACTTTCAAGGCATCTGCGACAGTTCCGAGTACTCGTCGACGGGTTCTTCTCAACTCGATTCAAAAAGTGGAGAAGGTGGTGTGCCCTTGCAGCTCCACAATCTGTCTTCTTAGTTTTCAAGGAATCTGTTTTCCGGAGCCGAAGTTACGATCGTGAGAATATGTCATACTCATAAGGGGCCTATGATAAACACACGTGACGTGTAGAAATATCCTGACATGTGCATTGCTCAGTTGTATCTATACGTTGAGAATCGCCACTCCCGTATCGGGAAGCGTGTAATCTGTAATTATGGTAAGCATCACTTAGTAAATTAACAAATACGTGCCACAATACCAGTACATTAGGGCGGCCGCCTGACTCAAGTTTCAAATGCGTTGCAGCGTGTTCGTAAACAGTTTTTACTACGAAAATATTCCACGTGTGCCCATAGTGCCAACGTACGGAAAGAAAACTATTTTCAGACAAGGTTGGAACCTCGTTGATAAGACGCCACGCTCATTAAAAACACTGTTTATAAGCCCTCCAACATAGATAAAAACCGCCTTTTCAGACTTCCGTACTTCAAAATGTACTAACCAGATGTATTTGAAACTCAGATTCCGACCTGCACTAAACTTAGTAACGGGCTTTACACCAATAAAATTATCCCATAGTAAAAACCGTTCGGCGGGAAGCTTGCACGCTAGTACAGCGCTTGGCTCGTTGAGGCGACGCGGAATTTGATGCGCGCTTCAAGGCCGACCTTACAGCTCCGTCGCTTTTGAGCCTCTCACACGCCCAGTGCATGGTAGACAAATAAACGCTGAAACACAAATTAATTTCTAAGCGTTTTTGAAGTAAATATGGATAAAATACTCATTGACAATCCTAGATAATAGTATTTGCCAAATTTATGAGTAAATATTTATCCAGAATTAGTAATAAGTTACGCGTTATCTCTTGCGCCGCAGTTTAATGTAGGAGGATTCGACTTCAGAGATTGTGCCTCAGATGTTAGTAACACTGGAAACAATTATGTTTAAAACGTTGTCTAAAACTATTTTCTAGGATTGTTATTGTTTAATTTTCGCAAATTGGCTTCAAGAAACTTACAGTTATATATTAATGCTTTCCGCGTTGAATTACGTACGACACCCCCTTAAGAAGTTAGCAGAATATACGTATCATCATGATTCAGTCAAGTATCCTATGTTCGCAGCGCTTGTCGATGTGCGTTGCCTATCGAGAGGCGGAATTTCGAAATGCATTTCATTATACCCATCTTAAATTTCCTTGAATCTTTCCTGGGCACGGGTTGCTTAACAAAACTTATTGTACTAAGTGTACAGTACTACGTCTACAATATCTAATCGTGTGTAACACTAATAGGTCTAAGGTTAATGATCTGCGTGCAGCAATTACTTGTTTCTATCTCAAACCTTTAACATGTTTGTCAAGTAAAATCTCATTTACAAGTACACATATAATTTTATAGTTTGGAACCTTAGAGTTTTCTCGCAAATTATTGTGACCTGAACATTACGTTTCAGCTACAGGATCAAGTTAAGAGGCAGGAAAATTTGGCGGGTTTACCCACCCGCAAGCTATGTTCCACAGTTGTACATGAATAGCTGTCTCTTCTTTGGGTGCAGTTCCAGTTGATAACTTTTTTATTTCGCACTGCTTTACACGAAATTAGTTATTTGTTTAAGCGCAGATTTGTGAATTGTTTGGATTCCTTTCAGGTACACCTGTTAAACCAAGATCCAGTTGTAAAACGAAATGAAAGACGCTTGAGCTTGAAGTTTACCATGTCCTAATATTAATTCGCGAAAATTTCCGATCTATAAGCAAATTAACTTCTACCTGATTTTGTTTCATATTTTTATTGGCTGATATTTTAAACCGGCAGAGAAGTGCGTAACAACGAATGCACCATTCCAAACACCAGATATCAATCGACAAGTACGTATTTCTTTACATATCCAGCAACATTTTCAGTGGACGTGTCCGTTTAGCAAAACCAGCGATTCTCTCCACCTCCGCTGATGTGCAAGACTGTTGCGCAATGTATCGAGGGAAACCTAGTCTGTCTTCTTCAGGCCTGTCGGCCTTCACCAGCTGACCAGAAAGATCCTTGGTCGAGACCCGAGATGTGCCGTTTGCCGTTAGCCGAGTACACTCATCGTCAGTCTCCGGCACCATGTTACCGGTGAAATGAAAGGTGACCAGCGGGTCATCCATCATTAAGTAAGTAACCTAATTTAAGCATCTCATCAACCGCTCCCCTCTAGATTAACTTAACAATGTTAATAACGTATTAATTTTTAGCTATCGCGTATTTGGTTCGCCTTATGGGAGGCGAGTGCTCTAGCCACAGCGGAAATCGCCTCTCCATATGCTATTAGACTCATTGGAATGACGACGATGTCGATGTTATACAATACCACATATTAACCTATAAATCACAGTTTCATTTCATGTATTTGTTCAGTAAAATTAAATAATTTGCGTGTACAGCAAAAAATTTAGATACTTCTTTTATATATCAAATTTCAATATTTGATAAAATTTATCACTTTATTGTGCTTCAAGGTTAAACTAAAAAAAATCAATTAAGATTTTCATGGGTATCTAACGGTGAACTACGTACCAGTAACTAAATTAGTATACGAAACTCGTTGGCAATATTGCTTTTTATTTTTTACATACTATTTCCCGCAATTACTAAAATAAATACAGCAAAATTAGAGGAACTATTAGCCATTCCTTTGTTCTTACAAGGAGTTAAAAACAGTTAATATCAAAGAAGCGCATAACATTTATATACTTGATTCGTTTCATTTGTTTGAATGTAAGGAAATAATTCTTCATACAGAGAAAATTGTGTAAGAAAATTACTATTCTAAAGCTGTGAATTTTAAGGTCGATATGTTGTTTTAAATGCACTTTGTGTATGCAAGACATTTATTTACCCGAATTATTGGAAATGTACAATAACAATTTACTTTTACATTTCAAGTTTTTGTTGTTGAATTGTAAAAATTTCAATACATTTATATCAAGTTGTGTTTTGTATTTTGAATAAATTAAGATAGTAATAACTAGGTTACAAGTTTTATTATCAGTTTTAATTCGTTTTTAGTTACTTATTTCAGACAATACCGCAAATATATTCCAAATATTAAATAAGTAAAGCCTCACAAAGCGTTATATGGATTAATTCTAATTTTTTTCAAATGTACGTAATATTTTGTAACTGGAAGGTTTGTGGACAAAAAAGCAAAACGCTTGTATACAGCCGCTATTTAAATGTACGTATTGCAAGTTGATGTTTAAACCTTATTTTATATCAGATCAAAATTGTGCTAGAAAATCAGCATACGGCATGAACAATTGCCTATACATCACGTGTTTAGAGGTAACTAATATTATAATATTGTATGAAAATATTTGCTGTTTCAGTATATTGAAAATATATCTTAGTAGTAGTCGCAGGAAACGTGTAACCACAGCACACGACATTCGTACATATTAACACATAAAATATAATTAATTGTGAATTATAATATTTGACAAACCACAAAGTATTTAAATAGCTTCATATCGCGTTTCGAATGAAATTTTTTCACATTTATCACGGGTAGACAAAAAATATTTTGGTTTTCTTTCAAATTGGAAAATGAATACATTTCTTAACGGTAACATTGGCATAGTATACGCAAATATATAAGAATTTTATTTATCTTCCATACATTCATATTTCAAAATGTAATATTTGAGAAACATAAAATAAATAAAAACATGTATAATTTTTTTTTTTTTAAGAAATGAGTACTTTGATAGAATTTCAAGTTTGCTACTACAAACAGGCGGGATCGCCTATTAAAGAAGGACGTTGAACATGTGATTGAGTCGTGAATTATGATCACGTTTTTCTATGACTTGAGGTTCGTAGCTCTATGGCAAAATCAAAAACTGGAAGCAAATCCTTGTTTCAGAAAATGAGCTAGTCTTCTGCAAATCTGTGAATCACGTTTCCGACGGGGCGAAAAATTGAGCTTCCTTTGCGGTGGCGACCTCTGGAGATACACGTGTGGTCGCGTAGGTGTTTGGACGCATCGGTGACGGACGCGAGGCGATGTGGCACCCTCCCCTGGTCCGCGCACCCCCTACCCTGCTGTTCACCACTCTCCAAGAATGTCTCCGCACTGCCATGGCCACTAATGAGACGCTCTCTGCCCCTCCGCATCCCTTTGTATGCGTCTTGTTCGCCACACCCTCGCGCCCTTCGGCCGCGACTCCCGGACTTCCACCCCTCTTCCCCTCCATTCCTTCGCTATCCCAAGGCTCGCGTCCCCCACCCCTCCCTTCACTATCTCCGTCCTTCTCTTTCTCCTCGTGATGCTGTTTGATGCCTTGCTTCCCTCACGTGACACTTTGCTCATCTGTCCGTCTCCTTTATTGATCCACCGCAGCACAATCTACAGAACACACACACGTACGCGAACGTACACACATACACGCGGGGAGGCGCGCCAGTTGCGAACGTTTCTGTCTTTGCTGCTGCCATGCGGAGTGACACCCTATACCCTCCCCCTGCCAACCAGAAAACCTCCCCGCATCCCTTCTCCGCCCTCGCCCTACGGCAATGCTGCGCCCTTCCCTGGCCAGGCAAGTCTGCATGCAGCGACTCGCCAGCCGCTGATTATTTCTCGCGGACATCTCGCCCGATTATTTACCGCCTTTCCCCTGCTTGCCACCTACCTACCGCTATACGCATGCATGTCGTCCTCTGCTGATTGGCTGCCTTATGTTTCGTATTGCTTCCATCGCATTCGTATCTTGCCTGCTTCCTAAGACATATGAGAAGTTATACATCTTACTGTGACAATCTTTGACAAGGCTACGACATCTATGGTTACTGTGTTCTGACTACATCACCAGTTTACTAACGAACATTTTTACTAATTTCTAACTAGACAGAGATAAAAATTGAAACCTTTAGACAAACTTACAGAAATAATGCACAGTTAATTTTCGTTAGGAAGTGTCACTGAAATATTCCTGACTTTCGTTTGTAGTGTGCATGTGCACAATATTTGCAATGAATTAAACTTTGTCACGCAAATTTGTGTGATTTTGTATTCTTGCAACATATCTTAGGTTCCTCTAGACATGAGTAACGCCGTAGACTAAATACAGTCAGATGAGTTCGTCACATCGTCTTTAAAGTAAAAGCAAATGTTAAGTAGTTAAGGGCAATACTTGACTCGTTATCTTGTTTGTACATTTTAAAAACTAAATAAAAACTTCACACTAAAATAAAACTAAACATTACCTATCAGATAATTCAACATAAACAGAAACGCCTAATCATATTTTCTTGACTTAAAATAGTACGCACAAATATTAGAAAACCGTGCTTTACATGTGTGAACATACAAATTTGAAGGGCCCATAAACATATCTAAATAGTTTGACATTTAAAATAGTTGTGCGTACCTTATACGTGAGAGTTAATTTGATAAAGTAATTATCCATTCGAAAACCAAGCCTGGCTTAATGTAATAATATCAAGTTCATATCAGTAGTCTTTTAGCAATGATTTAGTAGAAACAACGAGCATCGTGATGTTTAAAGCTGAACAGTGATTCTGGAAACTATGACTTATGACGTTTATGCTTTACGGGAGTAACATTATGTTTTTTTAAGAGTGAGTGGTAGATAAATAAACGCTGAAAACATCTATTGATTTGTACGGTTTTTTCGAAGCCAATATGGATAAAATACTCAATGACAATCCTAGGTATTGGTATTTGCCAACTTTATGAGTAAATATTTATCCAGAATTACAAATTCGTTACGAGTGATCTCTTGTGCCGCAGTTAAATGCACGAGGTTCCGGCGTCAGAGATTATGCCTCAGAAGTTCGCAACACTGGAAACAATTTTGTTTAAAACGTTGGCTAAAACTATTGTCTAGGATTGCTGTTGTTTAATTTTCGCAAATTGGCTTCAAGAAACCTACAGTTATAGATAAATGCTTTTAGTGTTGAATTATGTACCACGACCTCTTAAGTTCTTAAAAAAAATTATGAAGAAATTGCGCACACTGGATCACATCACCAGCGAAGTTTGTAAATTTCGGTTTGAGTTATTTGTATTCTCATATAACGACATAACAAAATGTTCAGTATTCTGCTGCAAACTACTACTGTTGGCTTTTTACAAATACTTTATTATATCATCGTGTTATGTTCGTCAAACTTGTTTTCAAGTATAAGATATCTAAATAACGTTTATGTTTCTTATATGTTTTCAGAACGGCAGTTGTTAATGTATGGCAAAAATTACTTAAGAATATTATTACTTTGTATGCACATGTATGTGCCGTACTTATAAACTTAAATTGCTGACGTATGTTCCCATATTTTACAAAAAAAATATTTCATAACTTAGATCAAGTATTACAACGAGACATATGTAATAGCATATTTATATGCGTTTATAATTCAGCAAGTATCTGCCTGCTTTATCCAGGATGTATTGTAACTAACATCATGATTGAGATATTCTATTAAATTGGACTTTGAAAATTTTGATATTGGTAACATAGCAAATATAATACATGTAAATGTAATATTATCCGTTGTGTTTATTATTTAAACGTAAATCCATTATGAATTAATTATATTGTGTAAGTTTTTCAAACGTCATAGTCACGTTCTGATTACTTATATATAATTAGTTAAATAATGCAAGCCAGCAAAATACAACTTGTAGCATTAATAAATTTATTTTGAAACTTCACAGTATCCTTCTATAAAATGTAAACAAGATAATCAGTTTACGAAAAATAAAAAGGGACTATTCACACATAGTTATAGAATTGAAGTAACACCGTTGAAAAATACTTTTTCCACAATTATTTTCAACACAATTTTATTTTGTGACATATGTAGTTTAACTACCGCTGAAGTAAATAATTAATAAATACTTAATGATATAACACAAATAATATTTTTAATTTATAGCTTAGATGGAGTGAGTGATACAGTAAGTACGTTTCAGACTGATTTCATATAATTTGTGGCATACATTATTTTTTCGAAGACATATATTTCTAGTAAATATTATTACAACCAAAAGTAGCAAGTTTAGACTTCCATTAAACTGACATATTTTTATAGTGAAATGTTATTGCTGGTAACTCCCACTTCAGATTATTGTCTCATATATGAGTAAGTGTTTGTTATGTGTAAATAATTTTACAAGTCGTTCATCATTAAGATAGAAAATTGAACTTAAACTAGGATTACCGTGTTGTACACAGTAAAAAAATTGTACTTTTACAAAATGCTTTAAAAAAAAAAAAAAAAAGTTTACATAAAGGTTTTTTTTTGGAAACCAGTTTCCAAAAAAAGTTTTTTGTAACACTACGAAAATATTTTCTAAATTTACAAAAAATCTTGTAAATTTACAAATTTCTTTAAATATGTACAAACATTTCTGTAAATCTACAAACAAATTTAGTATATTTGCAGCTAATATCTGGTTCATTTAAAAATAATTGCTTGTAGTGTTACGAAAAATTTTTTTGGAAACTAGTTTCCAAAAATTTTTTTTTGTGAAAGTACGAAATGTTTTGTAAAATGTGAAAGGTCTCCTAGGTTTATTTTGTTTCAATTCGAAAAATCTGCTCATTAGCATTATTTTACTAGTTCCCAAAGTTGTTTACGATATTTGTAACCATTTGAAAAGGTTTCTGACATATCACTTTTATTATCTGACTGATAATGTTCTGATATTACGTTACAAGATTTTCCTTGTAAATGTACACATTTTTTTTTACTGTGTACGTATTTAGCAGCGGTTTCAGAGATGTTACTCACCTTTAAGAAGGAGTGTCAGATAATGTCCTTGTATTTTTGTTTTCGAGCCATAATATTTATTTAAGTGACGTTATCAAACTTTTCTCTTTGACAAGAAATATTATATATTTGATAAACTGCTTGATGTAAACAATAATGTAATGTTTAATTTATTTGTCATTCAGAATCATTGCAAGGGAATTTTAGGTTAACTTTCAAGAATGAATACAATTTCAATAGGCTACAAGATGAACAAATATCACTGTTACGATTCCCAAAATTAATCCCAAATATCTGTTACGCTCTTACTATGTCACATTTACGAAAAATATTTTAAATTATAAGTTGTAGAACGAATGGAGTACAAGCGATTAGGACATACACAGATAGCCACACTACCGGACAGCATGGGACAGGGTAAACGAGAGTTGACTAAATATCTCGCATAATATGAATGTATAGACATTACAAGGCCAAGGGACAAGGTAAGCGTATAACGCTATTTTCGAGCCATTGGGCCATACTTACGTCACAGTAGTCCGTTTATGACACCAACATGTAATATGAACACACTTAACCTTTCGTAAAAATTCCTGTCATCAAGACAAAATACTCCAACGAGCGTTGCTGTAAGCTGCAACACGAAAAACAGCGAAATCGGTGACTGCCATCAAAAAAGACGCTTACTAAATTTCACTCGTTTAGTCCGGGTAGCGTAGCATTACAACTCAATTAATTTAAATTGTGTAGCCAGTAGGGTTTGCTTACGTCCACAATTAAAACCTAGTTAATTTATTACCTACATTGATCCGAACCTGGTTAACATGGCTTTATCGAGCATCCTAGTTACATGACAAAAAATAACCTTTCAATTTTGTTGTAACCGATTCGGTTAAACTTATATTTGTATGTATTCTGTCCGCTATGCTATTTTTTCTGTTAAAGTGAGTTGAATTTTGTGAAGTTATACTAACTGATAAGTGCTAAGTGTAAAATTTAACGATTTGAATTATTAAATATGTGTTACGAAAAATAAATAAATCCCAGTAAGGAGCGCGTTTTTTATACAAAACACGTACTACGTGAACACAAAGTTAGATAAAATACAATATTTTATCAAATAAATGTATGCATTTCATGAAAAATTCGTTGGTTAATACACTATAAAAGAGCCTTTTATTTGTTTACAGCAAAGACAACATTTTACAGCTTATGTTTGGTGTTTCTAAACTGAAAGGATGCCTATTTTACTTGTTTAATAACAAAATAATTTTGTAACCATTACTGGATTCATCAGACAAATTTGTCTGCTGTAAATATGCTTTGAAATTATTTAAATTTAAAACATATTAGCATTTGCCATTATGAATCTTCTGTAATGTCAAACTAAGAATATTAATTGTGATTTAACCAGTTACATGAAAATTCTGCCGTTGGAAACCCAGTCATAAACAAAAAAAAAAGTGTCCCGCCGTAATATGAAAGGGAAGCTGTAAAATGTAATTGGGTAAAATAATATTAGGGCATGTGTATTCAACTTCTTCCTACGATTTTCGACAATTTGACATCTAACGCTGTAAACAGTGTCTGTATGATGGCTGACTACGCAACAAGCACAAAAGCTATAAATTTGCATCGTATTATGTACGGTGCGTGACGTGCTGAATCAAACTGCCAGGTTATTTTAATTAAGAAAAACGTAACGTTATCATTCTGAGAACATTCATTGCATCTTACTTTCAAAAGCTTGAAAGTTTTACAGCAAACGTACAGAGAAATTGTTCTGTTGTATTTACTAAAAAATAAAATAATATCTCGGCCATGTGAATGACAAAAACGTCTTAATTCACCGGAAACTTTTTTTTGTCTTAAAATATCGCAACTTAGTAACTAACAGGGACTATTTACGGCTACTATAAAGTAATGTTACATTCAATAGTTTTTACCAGTGCATATGACATTCCATTTAATTGTTAAAATATATTTTCAAAGTATATTTATATTTCTGGCTGCGCTTAGAATTAATGTTATTGGATTCAAAAGCATAGTCATGCTGAGTTATATTTCGACAAAAATATTTATCGCTAACTTTCATATAATATTATGTATTTAAGGGTGACTCAGTGAATGAAATGTAATGCTTACGGTATTCTAAGAATTTCACCGCTGTAATTATGTGTGACTTTTTAGATTATAAAGTTACGTTCTGCATTTTATCATGATACTAATATTCTTTTTTTTATTCTGAAATGTTTTTTATTCCAGTATTAAGGTTACAGTGCAATCTCAAACTCGCTGTGTCTGTAGGCTGATATTTATTCAAATAAAATCAATTCATTAACGTTATGTAGTAATTTTGTTTCTTCGTAGGCATAATCTGTAATCGTTCTTTCTTGCATATTTGGTCAGATACGCGTTGGTACTATGCTGTATTTGATCAGTTATAAGTTAAGGTAATTTTTAAGAGGGACAGCCGAAATATAGCAAAAAGTACCAGAATTTATTGTTCTGTCTAGTGGTTAACACACTGTGCAGGGAATGTTCATGATGCCTCTGGCGTCCCGTGCATTATCATATTCAAGGGAGCTGATGTCTGACATGCACCAAGTACAAATACTTACGTGACTTTGAATTAACACTTTTACAATTATTTTACAAGTTATTTTCGTTTACTTCGTTATCACTCAACATAACTGAAATTTAATTGCTGAAGAATACCATGTGAAAAAATACGCGATTACTTTTAGAGATTTAAAATGTGACCAAGTCGCCTAATTGTAAAAATATGTAACTTTATCAACAATTTTATGTATGTATACGGTATTACAGCGCATTATCTAATAAAGTAAACATAAAATGTTAAACGTTAACATCAGTCAAACATTTAAAATCAAATTATTACTATTTAATGAAAATTTATAGAAATATACATTTTTACGTACTATTTTTTTTTACGTTTGAAATTTTTTTTTGCGTTGATGTTGTTCATTTTATCTTTCAAATGACACGTGGCGTTGCGACACATACATTGTAACAATTTAGTAAGACGAATATATTCAGTGAACCGACTTCGTTCTTCTTTATGAGCTTATATATATATATATATATATATATATATATATATATATATATATATATAAATTTGTGTGTGTTGGTGGGTGTGTGTGTGTGTGTGTGTGTGATTTAACAGTAGACACCTGTACTTAAAAATTTCACTCAACTTCTCAGTATACATCTTTAAATAATAATGCAACATTTTACTAACGTACTAATAAACTGAGAACAGAGAAATGCCGTTTATGTTGTGCATTGTTTTTAAAAGTAAATATGAATACTTAAATTTTAATTATAGAGAAAAAATAAAGAAAAAAATTTATCATTTAGGCTAGGAACAGTAAACTAGAAATGTATTCTAATTAAAAGGTACAAGAAAGCATGTATGTGCTAATTGACAACCTAGCGACTGTTGTTTTAAATTATTCTCATTTAATGGTGCAGTAAGACTTGCGATAACGGTGAAAATCTTGATCGTCTCAGCAATCACTGGACAGAATCTGACAAAATTTAAATTTTCCTAACATTTACATGGAAATTATATACATTGTAAAATAGGTTCGTAACGGGTTGATTATGGCCTAGTGCATCACTCCAGCAGATTTACTTCTCTGAAAGTCATGCAAGTCACTGGCTGACGGTACTTTTCCCAGAATCCCGTAATCCTAAAGTGATGTATTTCTTAAACAATGACACAATTAAAAAAAAACCAAACTGGACCAATCAATACAAGGATTAAAAAAAGATAACAGAAATACAGCTTAGACGCGCAGTAGGAAATATTTACGACAAACGATACGGAAAGAACCCGACTACAGAATATATATACAAAGAGCTGTTTTTGTAACTTTACGAAAATTGGAAACAAAACACGCTTTTTTTTTTGTAGAAAAATTTCTATACTAAACGAAATATACGTTTATCTTGTCGTTACTATGTTACAGTTGAGAAAATTTTAGACAGTTAGAAAAGAAATAACATGCACAGATGATTAAATGTAAGTATTTTTTAATGTACAAATATTTAATTACATATTTACTACACAAAAGGTCCTAAAGATAAACTTTCAAGTGTCATAGACTCACCGATGTTGCCTGTTGTAAATTCAACTCCAGTATACGACGTGTCTATACAAATGTGTGTGTGTGTGTGTGTGATACAGCATGTGTATATGTATATATACATACAGGATGTATCTTAATTCGACAGACAAATTTTGGCATATGAAACATTATGAAAAATTAAGTAGAAATCACGTAGAACACGTATCGCAGGAATATGAAACGTGAAATAGTGTTTTCTGAAGAAAAAAAATCGAAACTACGTGAGGTAAAAGAACAAAACCCAGAACATGTTGTTATGTTATCGGGATCTGTCATCCCACAGCAAATACTCGATCATGCCTTCCTCTATTATGAATATCATAGGGGTGACCACCCTTGTATGTCGTAAAATGTTGGCGCTGTCTGGATATGAAGGTAATGAAGACAATAATTGACGAGCATGCCATGCATTACAAAAATGTTCTCTTGTTAAAAGTGCGTAGGGCATAGTTTCCGTTAAAAACGAACATCAAATAATTACGCTATTTGCGGCGGTACAGTGCATTCTGGCATTGGTCTGCCACTTTGACATATAAAAACTGACACAAAATCGACCACAATTTGACAAACAATTAGGACAGCGTTTTGATTCATGGTGTGTTTTATCCAAATTTTAGGACACTTGTTATCCTGAGGTAGCATTTTCGTGATTTTATGATCATGAGAAAATGAATGAGGATTTTCTTATTCTACAATCAAAACCATCGTAGGTTTTGAGAGTAATTGAACAATTGTGAATTTACAATACTGTCGTGTGTTAAACTTGGCAGGTAGCCAATTCGTACAACGTAATTTTCAAGGGCTTATTGCTCCCTTTTAATTCCATTTGTTACGTTATGTATTCTGCATGTTTTCTACTTCATTTTTCATAAAGTTTCGTGCGCCGAAGTTTGTCTGTCGATTTAAAATACGCCCTGTATGTACACATTTACGTATTTATTCTCGCATCTAACGAAGATATGATTTATGTCTTTACAGCACGTATGCGTGAATGTATGTACGATGTTTGCTTGTGTGTATTCTTTTATGTCAATATTTACGTATTTAAGTGTGTTGCTTTACACATTTATATGCCCGCCTTTACAAATGTAGTCTACTAACTTACACAAGTGCTAAAGTTACGGTTTCGTAGTTTGAGAATACGTATTTCTCTGATTTTTTGTTAGTTAAAAAATGAAACTTGTTTCTGTCAATTTTCTGGGATAATCAACATATTTGCGTACTATCAGTTACAGCCTAAGCTTGATTTACTAAATTGTTTCGCGATTATTTACGAGGAACGTACGGCTGCATAGCTGCATAATAGCTTGTGCAGCTGTAACGTTTAACGTAGTGTTAAACGGTGAAGAGCTAACGGTCATATGTTCGTGAAGAAAATGTTGTGTTGCAGTGGGTATGAAAAATCTTTAGGTGAGCGATTGGCGCAACAGCGACGTATAATCCAGTTGCAGGGGAAAAAAACTAGAATGTTTTGTTGGATGGGGTGGGGAAAGAACACACCTGCATTCAGCTATCACACTCTTCCCAATGGCACAAAGTGCCGAAGTGCCGTAGGCGTCCGTATGCCCACCCCCTGTTGCTTTGCGTCTCTTCCCGCAAACACACACCACACACACACATACACGTACCTCTCGCAATCAATTATCATTCCCCTGTGTTCGAAAACTCTCCTACCGTTCATTCACGTACACCGGGACCCTTTAATTCCCACAGGAACGCGCGAAACGAAACGGACGATGTGTACATTCAACCTTGTCTCTCTTTGGGTTTTTTAAGTGATTGATTCCATGTCGGTGGTCATCCTACAAAAATAAGATACCGAGAAAGCTTGCGCGCTTTTTTTTCCTCCCCTTCTTTCACATGGATATTTTACACATTTTCCCGAAGAAAATAATTTTCCTCTTCATACTAAACCTCCACAGACATGAAATTATTTTCGACGTGGAATGCTGCCGCAAATGCGCTGACATCCAAAGCCGATTGAAGTTGACTATTTTAGAAGAATTTCAGTTCTCGCGAAGATAATTTAGGCCGGTTATGTGTAGAAGTCAGACTGCTCGTGTCCTACCTCGGATGTCCAGATTTCGTTCCCTATGGATTCGCTCTTTTTTTTTCGGCATTTGGGTAAAGTGGCAGACGCTTTTGTCTAGCGGGCTGTTGTGAAGTGCCTACACTTGTTTCGCCTGCCATATCAGTTATCCTTTCCTTCATACTTATTTCATGTCTTCCTCGCCAGCGAAGAAGTCCTCGCTGTTACACGCTAACCAAATATCTCAATCTAGTTGCTGAAGTTGTAACATTTCTTATACATATGAAACTGAAGGTGATGTCTCACCTCACTCTGTTGAATTTTACATTTACAAATCACAGCAGTTTTTTTAAATTTTATTTACTAGATTTTTTATTATAAAACTATAATAATATAGAAAATTTCGTCACATTCGTACACCAATTTGTACACAGGAACTTCCTGGTGTCTCTGAAGCATAATACCTCTATACCGATTTAAAAATTAAAATATTTAGTTACGACAAAATTATTAATCATAAAGTTACATTAAATTATAGTAAAGAAAGCTTCATATCTACACTTTGAAATAGTTTTTGTGCATGCATTTATTTTCGACACTACAGCTACGCTGCATGAATTGTTAGCATACAGATTATTTAATAATTTAATATGTTAGTGAGGGTATCGGTTGATGTAAGTACATGAATAATATTGCAAATAACAGCGGACGAAAATAATAGACCAATAACTGGTTTGTATTTTCGAGAGATTATTTATGTCTGTTTGTAAATCTGCATTTGAGGATACAGTTTTCATAAATCAAACGGAGCAATAGAAACAGATATATATTAAAGTCAGTTCCATGTTTTATTTCACGTTATATCTGTAGCATTGTGCTGTCAATTTTACCTCCATTAGCCTACTATTTGAAGGAACGATAGACGTACGAGATTAATATTACTTCTGTATTTATGGACATATGTGCATCCCCACTAGTATCTGTGTTAGTACATAACATAATGAAATACAATTTTTAACTTCTACCACTTAAGGCTCATACACACCAGGGAAACATGTCCAACCAGAGCCAACATATAGGGTCGTTGGCGTTGGTTGGGGCAGTGCGGAGCCCAAGGAGGGCTTCCAACGCATTCTTTGACGTTGGTTGAGGTTCTGTCTACCAATAGTACGTCAAAGAGAATTCGTTGGTCCTCGTCGACGCACAGTGTGATATTTTCGCAATCTAGGTGGACAAACAGCAATTTTGCAAAAGAGACATACGCGTATAATCATAACGTATTTACATAGTAGAATAACCGTAGTTTGTAAAAGTGGCATTGTTTTCCCTGTGTGTAGGTTGGCTGTGTGTGGATACTCCTCAAAATTTGTTAGAACATAAGCACCGTGCGCTGCTGAACTAGTTGTTTGCCTTTGCTTAGCCAGTACACATCTCATGAATCATTTAATGGCAGTTTGAAGTACACATTTAAATTAGTCGTATAAATACATGTGTATAAATCTGGAATGTGTTGTGTTTAGCGATTTAGTCAGGGTGAAGCAAAGACTTAAAATTGAGAATATGCAAAACATGTATTATAGTGTACAGTTACTGAAAGAAAGTTAATTTTAATTTATTATTCCATGTTATTTCAAGACGAAATCACACTATGCTCTAAAGTGAACTTACAGACATTGTAATTAGCGAAAAAAAACCTTGTGCAAATTTGCGCACTGAAATGACATTCGCATTTTAGTACAATGTCGTTACACATTCTCCATCAAACCTAATGTGATATGGGTACCAAAAGTTCAGCACGGTTTCTTCGCGCACATTTTGCAATCAGTTGATGGACACGCACTATCCTATGAAACTATATCGGCTATTGAGGCAACTCTTAGGATGTTTGGTCACAAACTTGAAGAAAGGTGGAACAAAGCATCAAGACATCGCGATCGTTTTAAGTCAAATCATTCTGCCTGACTTCAAGGGAGTGTGAACTTTGTCGATGTCATACAGTTAACATCTAGCACGTCGCAAATTGAACGCGGTAGGCCACAAAAAGCCTTTACTGAATGCAGTTTAAATTTAAAAAAAGTGAAGTATTTACGTGAACAAACAAGTCACGAGAAGCTATCGTTAGCCAATGAAGTGAAGACACGACAAGAAGGTAAGAGGAATTCAGCTGCAACTATACGGGAGCTTACAAGTGCCTCGCACCAAAGAGTGTTCCTCCAAAAATGAGGCAGGGCTAAAATTCCTCTAGATGAAGCTCTGGCTTTAATAATTGACGCATATCTCTCAACTCACTAATATAATATTATTCCTAACAACTGCAAAATGTGATCTTTATCTTAATTTCTCTTACAATAAAGTGAGAACAGCTAGAGATACATGTTATCCTTTCGGAACACTAGTCACCGAAATATCAGCAAAAAGTACACTACAATTTCTTGTAGACCACACAATGAAAATATTTACAGAAGTTCAAAAAGACGTTTTAATGACAGCAGATGTATCTGATAATACTGATCTAGAATTTGTGATAAATTGAGCTGCGCTTGTTCTGAACTTAGCAGATATGGACAAAGATTTTCTGATGAATGCCAAACTGATTACAGTTTATTTTCGATTTATATAGTACTAATCCAACTGGGTACTACACGATAGAAAAATAATCTGACATAAACCTGCATTATCATCAAAACGACTTTGCAGACCCTTAAAATTTGCTTTCGCTAAAGAGACAGTGCAAGTGATAATGGATGAAACACGAAGAATACAGGATCAAATCAGTAACCTGAGACCTACACAAATACATGTCAATGTTGTCAACACTACAGTTATCACGATACGGACTTCATTAATTCTCTGCGTTATAGACGGCAAAACCAATCGATATGAATGACTTGCGTGCTATTTCATCTAAATCTATTAACAGAGACTTTCTTTGTTTAGTTTTTCTCTTCTTCATTCTTGAGTAAGTTTATTTGAATGCATTCTTCATATTTGTCATAAGAGTTGCCTTAATAACAGACATCGATTCATGGGACAGTGCGTGTTCATCAACTGATTGCAAACCGTGCGCGAGGAAGCCGAGCTGAACTTGTGGTACCCATATCACAAAAAGTTTGATGGAGGACGTGTAGCGGCATTGTACTAAAATGTAAATATAATTTGAGTGCGCAAACATGCACAAGATTTTTTTCACTAATTACAAAGTCTATAGTCCACTTTGGAACATAATGTGATTTCACCTTGGAATAATATGGAATAATAAATTAATATTAACTTTCTTTCAGTAACTGTACACTATGTTTTGCATGCTCACAAGTTGAAGTCTTTGCTTTGCCCTGACTAAATCGCTAAACGCAACACATTCCACCATTATACACATGTATTTATACGACAAATTTAAATGTGTACTCCAAACTGACATGAAATGATTCATGAAATATATATTGGCTAAGCAAAGGCAAACAACTAGTCCAGCAGAGTACGGTGCTACCGCATCTGCTTATGTTCTAACAAATTGTGACGAGTATCCACACACAGCCAACCAACACACAGGGGAAACAATGCCACTTTTACAAACTACGGTTATACTACTATGTAAATATGTTATGATTATACGCGTATGTCTCTTTTCTTAAATTGCTGTTTGTCCACCTAGATTTCTAAATAACACACTTTGCTAATGTGTGTACAAGATTTATGTTGGCTTCCAACGTTAACCGTTAGTAGAAGGCACTTCCAACGCCAAGCATTGGCAGCCAACATTTGATCGAATGCGTTGGCTTGTGTTGGTAGACCTTGGTTGTACTTGTGTGCGAGCATTTTTGAGACGGAGCGTTAGTAAGAGATATAATATATTGTATTCCTGTGTGAATGTCGCCCACCAATATTTTTAGAAACCGTAGACGGATTTTTAAAAAAAATTGGTACCGACATATATAGTATCTACCTAAAAAGTTTATCTGTGTGTGTTTTCAAAAGACATGGCATCCAGTTTCCACTAACAGCGATATTAATATTCCAAGCGCTGTTAACGAAATGAGATCTATATACAACCTATTCAAACCAAATTTTGTATTTTGATACTTCATCATCTAAGCGTTGAATGCTGAAGATAATATTGTTACAGTGAGTGAAGAGATTTGGTTCATCTCATAGCAGCGAGGTTTTCAGTCCTGGTGTGAGGGTGAAAGGAGATTAATATGGAGAGACGCAAAAATATAGGGGCATGGGAAACAAGACATCCCGAGACAACCAGCTGAACAACTGCATCAACCGGCACGATTACACTTGCGAAAATTCTGGTCGACGCCGACATGGGATCGAAAGTTCATTGTATTTGGTCAGCCACTTCGTAAGATAGCACGACGTGAATAAAATGTTCGTTCAGATTAATTTCGAGAACTACGTGGCAGGTTGTGACGAAATTTCGTATTTTGACCGTTCACCGACTTGACATTTATTCTAATAGTGTATAATGCTGTCAGGCATTAATTTAAAAAGAGAACAACATGGATATGTAAGAATTTCTTGTCATTAATTGGGTCCTACGAGACAATTAAGAACTAGTTATTGTACTTGATCGTCTAGAACAAAAGTTTTGAATTTAGCAATGTATATTGTTTTAAGTCCGCGGTTCACGACATGATATAATATTGTATGTGTTCTTTTGATAGCCCTTAAGTATATTTTAACCAAATTTAAGTAACGTACAGTTTACCATTTCTGTAGTGTTATTTTACATAAATGTAGCATTTTCTGAGCATGAAATGCATGAGTCAATAAAAATGTTATGCCATAATTCTGGTTACATTTGACAAATTTACACAATTTGTTTCTTGTTTGTCTGTTTGAGATGTAGGCTTTATTTCAGTAGTGTTTATTGCTGTAGTTCCGCAATTTCTTCAAATTTTAAAGTTAAATTACAAAAAAATACATGTTCTCTATTATTTTGTGAACTCGTCACCCACTTATGTCATCAAACTACAGGTATATCAAAAAAAGTCACGTATAGTGACTTTGCGATTTAAATTATATTTGTAGTATCAGTAATATAGCATACTGGGTATATTTGCACCAAAACTGAGGCAATTAGGCTTATTAGATATTCTGAAAAATTATTGTTCTGCAACACTGTTTTTACCCATGTGTAACAGAAGCCTTTGTGATAAAATTTAATGAAGTATTTTGTAACGGGCCTCATTGGCACCCCTAATTAAAATTTGTTTGTTAAATATAACAAAATTGTGGTCTTGTAATTGGTCCAGATAGCGGTATTTGTAAGTCATACACTGGGTATAGGGTGGCTTGTGTTTCTGAGATAATGGGAAGTGTCGCCCCCGCACCCTTGTCGTGGCGCTGCGGGCCACTACAGATGACCCCCTCCACCCCGCTTTTCCTACTACTCGACATCCTCTTCCCCCCCCCCCCCAGGGCCGGGGACTGGGAACACAGGACCGCCTCTACAACCAAACAGCCAATCAGGATTGTGCCCAATAAGTTATTAAGTTATAATAATATGGACAATTAGAGACAAGTAAGGGTAATTACAAATGTAACATTACATGTAATCAAGGTAAAATATTTTAATTTAATTTGTTACCTAAGAAAAGAATGAAAATAACGAAAATAAACGGTGACGCGGTCTGCAGCCGAGAGGTCGTTAACCGTGGGGCGTGGCCTAGCGATTGGAAGCTGCTGGGCTGATTGGTTAACAACGTTGTAGAGCGGTAGTGACGCGAGAGCAGGTTTTTTGGAAGTTTTTGGGGCACTCCGCCACGAGCCCTGGAAGAGGACAGAGGTGCTGTCGCGGGCTGGTGGCACCTGCGAGTGGTTTCAGTCGTGTCGGGAAGCTTGATAATTAAACCTAGTAATAGGCCACGCCTCCTACGTACGAATCGCGGCTACAGGCAACGCACAAAAACGTACCCGCCCGAGTCATGAACAAATTATTTTCCACTCCCGGAAGCCGATATCATATGGCGCCCAACGTGGAGCTAGAATAACCCACGACCCTGAACATTTATGCGATCGATGGTGAAAGTTGCGAGAGACTTTTATATTTATAGGCTACATCATTCGCGCCACAAAATAATATCGCGGCGCGACAGGTCTGAGCAGCGGAGAGGTGCTGAAGATGCAGAGGTCAAGAGAGGTCCGGAACAGCTCGTTCCAGAGAAGGCAAGGCATATCGGCGTCGGCCCTGCATCATCCTGTTGGAGTTCCGAGACGTCCTGTACGCAGTCTTGACAGCAGCGCGGGGATACGCGTGGTCTCGTCCCGAGACAGAGGTGAGATACGACCAGAAGACGTCACGACTTCGCATCACAGAAGACGAGCGATAAGCGACGACTTCTGTTTGTTTTGCAGCAGGATCAGAGAACGTCAGCGGAGACATCAGCTTCGTGGCAGAGCTTCGTTGGACTGGGTAGTGTAGTGTTGTGTTGTAGATATTTGTTGTAGTTACCCTGCATGTGTAGGTATGAATTTTTGGCCAAGCTCACGAGGGCCAGATTCTGGAACCAGACCAACCTTGGCTGGCCAAACAATATGGCTGACCCGCAGCACGTGGGCACAGGTAATGAATTGTCTGGAAGTGTAATAATTAACGAGGAGCAGGCTAGGTTTTCTCGCCACGGGGTAGACATGTTAAACAACCAAAGGTATGACGTGTATTTCCACCCATGAGTTATGGTAATCTGGTGGGTGACATCGAAAAAAAGTAGCAAATTACTTATGAAAGTAACCATATACGCTGCGTCCAGGAGGAAGCGCCACTACATGATGCAAGAACAGGTCAGGAGATATTGGATAGGCTAATTCGGATAGAGGCCCGGCTAGACCAGTTAGAGACGACTGGTTGTGGATGTCGGAATCAGGTCGCGGACGATTTCGCAGAATACAAAGAACGAATTCGCAGCGAGGTCACGGGGCGGCGGATGGAGATGTACCTCCGAATATTAGAAATAGAAGGGACGGTAGTACAAAACGAGGTTGTGTGTGAGACGAGAGGGAAGTTATTGCGAGAGCAGATGTTGGCTGGAATCGCTAAGATAGGTAAAGACTGTGCAAGGCGCGAGAGATTGTTACAGCAGGAAGCACGCTGCTTAGACGAGCTGATCGTGGATGTATGCGTGATAAAGAGTAGATTGGACAAAGAGGAGGCTTTACGGCACATGTCAAACACTACGGAATCACCGGTAGATAGTTCGCCGCAATTTGAGAGGAATTTAGCGATTCAGCAGCGAACATTGAACCCGATACCGAACCTAGAGCGGACGGTGCCTGCGTTCTCTGGGACGACTCGACATGCGCGGCTAGTACGGTTCATAAAAAGAATGGAGAAGTACTTGAAGGAGGCTAGCATCGCGGAATCGTTAAAAGTAGAGCTGTTCATGTCGCGACTAACAGAATGAGCCAGCGAGTGGGCAGAACGGGTCTCAGATGCCTGGGAGACATACGGACAGTGTCGTACTGCATTGGTCGCCTATCTAGCAGGAAGTTCTTATGCAGCATGTATTTCAGGGTCGCTTCAAAGGAGGGAACGATGTTACCCCCTCTGAATACATAAGGGAACTTGTTAGCGAATGTAGCTTCCTTGAAACCGCCTTTACACAGGCACACCTCGTGTATTACTTGACACGTCACTTGCAACATTTTCTACAAAATGCGATAATTGTGGCAAATGTAGAAGACACTGACAGCTTTGTCACCATCTTGGAGCAGTTCGAACAGTACACAAATCAAGAAGGTCGCGACTGTGCGATATCGCGATTTCACGCCCCTCCATTTGAAAGGGACCGCCGGACAACCTCACGGTATGGTCATATAGCCAACAGTTTCTAAAAGGACAAAAAATGGAAGGGTCCATTGAAAAGGGACCAGGAGACACCCTCTCACCCTCCTGTAGACGAGAGGCACTCCATTCAGAGTTAGATACAAGGGACCCTGGAAAACTAACGGCGCGCCAGCGCGGGGGTTTCACACAGCTGGACGGCACAACAAAGCAAGGAACCGTTATTGGCGTGGCAGGATGTCATGTTGAGATGAGCCTGGCCAAGGCGGCTGAGGAATGCGCGACAGAAGAGGGGGAAGGACACTGGTGTGTCGCGTCCAGGAAGGCGACGACCTTGAAAACAACTGTTGTGGCACAACTTTCGATACTGTAATCGACGCTGATGCAGAAATATCAATAACAGAGCAGGGATGTCTAAACAGTTTAGACCAAGCTGAGCATAAACCTACGATTGCCTCGGGTAGGAAGCAGCAGGTAGTAAACATCTGGTCACTCAAGTGGAAGGGTGACAACCCACAGAAAAACGTCTGTAGGTACGAAGGATGCCCGGCCGATGACAGGAGTATCGGGAGGGAAACGTCCCAGGACAGATCTGTCAGATCACAGCTGGTCGGAGAATATAAGAGGCGTCCAGGCAAATGTATTGTTCGTTCAGGGAATGCGGGAGAAAGTAGGAAACACATTGCCAGGAAAGTAAAGACAGTATCCAGCTTTCCCTGCGCCCTCATTCAAAGGAGACCAGGGATCTAAACGGTTTGCCATTAACCAACGGAAAAGTACGGCGGACAGAAAGAGGAAGAGAGACAGGATGAGGCAGCAAAGGCCTGTAGCTCCCGAACACATACAGAGGAATAGGTGAAAAGAGAAGCACTTGAGGATAGGCTTTCAGGCACCTGAACAGGGAATAGTCATAGGTAGGGACGGCACTCTAGCATATTAAAGGTTCCGACACTGCGTACGTTATCGCATACCGAGACGAGTAGGACAGATTCTCTTGCGGCACCTGTGACAGGTCGGTTATCCAATTTTCATTTCTGGGAGGCATGTAAGGTGGCCTATTCAGACCGCGAAGGTACATAAGGGAATTATATATTTACATTGAAATTTGTTTATAGCGACGGGTTTTCCACGAATAAAATCCAAGAGTCTGGCTCTCGGGCAAGAATTGTAAATATTAGGAGATAACAAGCAGGGTAACAATGTAAGGTATGCGTATATGTGATAATGATTAAATCACTGCGAAAAATGAGTGAAAAAAAGGCGCTCCCACAAAATGCAAAAGCATAAGAAGACAAGCGACATTGTAATGAGTGATTCCAAAATACACAATGCCTGCTAATGAATGCCATACGCAATATTAGATATTGAGAAAAGAATGGAAGAAGTTTTTGTAACATAATTAGGAATAACTTGGTTAAGAATGATAGAGGAAGAACATTTGACAAGAAGCTAAAACTCTCCGCTTGCAAGGTTTAGCAATTCGGTGAGTTTTGGGGGTTATGTAACGGGCATCATTTGCACTGCTAACTAAGATTTGTTTGTTAAATATAATAAAATTGTGATATTGTAATTGTTCCAGATAACGGTATTTGTAAGTTATACACTGGGGTACAGGGCGGCTTATGTTTCTGAGATAAGGGCAAGTGTTGCCCCCGCATCATTGTCGTGGCGCAGCGGGCCGCTACAGATGACCCTCCTTCCCTTTTTCTACTACACGACATCCTCACCCTCCCCACGAGAGTTGGGGGCTGTGAACGTAGGACCGCCTCTACTACCAAACAGCCAATCAGGCCTGTGCCAAATAAGTTATTAAGTTATAGTAATATAGGCAACTAGAGACAAGTAAGGGTAATTACATATATAATATTAAATGTAGTCAAGGTCTATAGTGTTAATTTAATTTGTTACCTAAGAAAAGTATGAAAATAATGAAAATAAACGGTGACGCGGTCTGCAGCCGAGAGGTCGTTAACCGTGGGGCGTGGCCTAGCTATTGGAATCTGCTGGACTGATTGGTCAACGACTTTTTATAGCGGTAGAGCCGCGAGAGCAGGAATTTTGGAAGTTTTTGGGGCACTCCGCCGCGAGCCCCGGAAGAGGACAGAGGTGCTGTCGCGGGCTGGTGTCACCTGCGAGTGGTTTCAGTTGTTTCAGAAAGTTTGATATTTAAAATTAGTAAGAGTTTTTTTAACTATTGTCACGCAGGCCACGCCTCCTATGTACAAATCGCGTTTCAGGCAGCCTACAAAACGTATCCGCCCGACTCTTGACCAAATTACTTTCCACTCCCGGCAGCCCGTATCAATTTGTTTACATAATTTCATTAAGAAACCTTCTAAATCTATTCAACGCAAAACATGAACTTTTTTGCATAATTGTGTGTAGTTAGCACAAAATAGCACTCGTTCGATTACGGATCAAACTCTTCTTTCACTTGTCTTATTGTAAATTTTCATTTCAGTTCTCTAAAATAGCTCAAGTTTTCGAGTGCAGTTTTATGTCTTAAAAAAATATTATCTTTTTGCACTTCAGAGGTATTGAAGCGGTGCTTTAATTTGGAAATGAATAGTAATTTACAGACTCTCGTGTGAGCGGCGTATTAAAAATTTCGACTCTGTCATAGTTCAATAAAGCATTATTTGTGCAATAAATTGCATGCTCTATTTGATATAAGTGTCAGTTGAATGTAGCTAAGGGTTTAACTTTGGTTTCATAATACCTTGCAACGTACAATTGCTAAAATAGTCTAATAATTTTCATGGTAATTTTTTTCTTTAAACTAGTAAGCTCCACTGCCAACATATATAAATATTAGATATGCAGCACCTAACATACGAGAGGTAAAATATCCAAGTTAGCATTAAACAAATGGTCGCAATGAAACATGATAATGTTCTCGTGATTTATTTCGCAGAAGAATCTCAGCAACTGACTGATATAGTAATAGTTGGCCCCACCAAAAGCGAAGCTCCACGGACCACGACGGAATTCCTGAAATTATGGTCCGTACACAAACACTTGTGGGCGAAGTAGGATAAGGGGGGGGGGAGACGAAGCGCACCACTCCCGAAACAGGTAAATTAGTGCCTTTGATTATCACGTCGAGAGTGGCGGCAATATTGGATAGCCCATTTGTTGACGGATAGAACCTGGCACATGGCGACACGCTAGATACATCAAACGAATTATGACACTCACGCCATGCAATCACCAAACCACAAATAATATTATTGCTTGTGTTTCGTTCAGAATCGTTAAATTTTCTTTTTGAAGTGTAAATAGTTATAATAAATTAATGTAATTATTTTTCAATGAAGTAGTAAAATATTTATTGTATTGCAATAAAATCTCGTAATTAACTTTCGTTCCACGATTGCCATTGAGATAAATGAGGGAAAATATATGTCTACGAACATTATAAAAATTGAAACCATTATTCATCTAGTTCATATTTCGTGAAATTCGTAGCAAAAATATTACTGTTTCAAAAAGTACCAAAGACGAATATTCATTTATTTGAGTATAATTTTAGGGAACATTAAATTCAAAAATCAGAATGTAAAAAAAATACTTAGTGGCTTATGACAGCAAATTATTTAATTGGCTAATAATCAATTATGTTTTAATTTGCGTACTCTACGTACAAAATAGTTTCAAAATTTATTGTACTATTTCGATGGCCTATGCTGTGTAGTGGCCAAGCGATTCGCCTCCCAGCAACACAACCCTGGTAAAATTCCCAATTAGGTCCCTATCCATCTTAACATTATGAAAGCGTAACAAGTTTTGCCGTTTGACAGCAGTTTTTCTCGCTGTACATTCCTCGCGTTTTCACCTTTTTTACCCTCACCTACGCTCAAGATCTCAACCTGAAGCGCTACCGAACTTTCTTCAATCCATTTATCACAATATATAGGCTATATATATATATATATATATATATATATATATATATATATATATATATATATATATATATATATACATACATACACACAGGATGGGGCTGTATTCGACCGACAAACCGTGGGAGGGAATTCCTCAGTAAATAATGAATACAAAATGTTCAGAAAACTTTGTCTCTAAAATTAATATTTACAATGAAATAAGCCTTTGAAGTTCGAAATTTCAAACGTCATTTATACTAAATATGTGAAAATAGAAGGACAATACTCTGAACATAGCTTTATGTTGTTAAGCTCTTCTAATGCATAGCAGATTCTGGTAAAGACCGTCCACCCTTGTGAATATAACAGGGGTGGCCACCCTTTACTTACATACAACTGTTGCAGCATCAGGGAATTAGAACATTTGACGACGGTTTATAGAGCTGTGTAACTTATGTAACAAAAATTACTGTCTTGTTGCAACTGTCTAGGACCTATCGTTTTCGTTCAAAACGTGGTATAGTACTAGGTGTACCGTTACAGAGCCTAGAACATACGTACGTGTGTGTCCCGTTGTTCTCAACGCACAGGTGACGGTGGACATTCACTATAAACATATGTTAAAGCAGCTCACCACGCCGAGCCCGTAAGTGCGTTTTGAACGAAAACGATAGGTCCTAGACAGTTGCAACAAGAGAGTCATTTTTGTTACATAAGTCACATAGATCAATGAACCTTCAGCAAATATTCTAATTTCCTGATGCTACAAAACTTGTAAGTAGAGGGTGACCACCCCTGTTATTTTCACAAGTGTGGAAGGTCTTTACCAGAATCTGCTATGGATTAGAAGAGCCTAACAACGTAAAGCTATGTTCAGAGTGTTGTCCTTCTTAGTAATATATTTTCACATATTTTGTGAAAAAAAAAAGCGTTTCAAAATTCGAACTTCAATGGCTTATTTCTTCGTAATATTAATTTTAGATACAAAGTGTTCTGCACGATTTATGCTTACTATTTACTGAGGAATCACTTCCCGTAGTTTGTGGGTCGAAGTCAGCCCCATCCTGTATATATAAAATCAGTTTGATGTTGAAGCCTCGCCATATCACGAATCTATTAAAACCTACTATTAAATCCAAAATATTGTCGTCTTATGAGTATATTTATGCCTACTATTAAGGTGGTCGCCTTTCTGGTACATTTTGCCGTGTAGGTGCCGGGATAAAGAGACCGGCAAAGCTGATGTTTGCACAAAACTGAAATGTTATAACAATGCGCAAGCCATTGATCTGATGTACAGGCTTTCTGTAGGTGACTCGACATATTGTGAGCTCAAGTTGTTGGCCTGTAATTTTATCACATAACTTTACAGCAAATTCCAATGCAATCTTCTATTGTGATTTTATTTGTATTTAGTTAATAACGTTTACAGAAGCAGCAGCATTTAAATTACTTTTTGACTATGTTGGATGGCTTCGAAACAGTATTAAGAGTTCGCGTGATGTTTCGTAAGAACCATTCCTTCACCGTTTGGAACGTTTTCTCTTACATTAAGGGCTTGTTCCTGAGTTTTTTTTCAGACTGGTGCCAATAACTCAAATATTTTTTAACCAAAAGTTTTAAAAAATTTTTAGTCAATGTGCAATCACACGATGCACAATACTGTGGACGCGTTTTTTTTAAACAATGTACCATTCGCCAGCAAAAAAAAAAAAATTCCTTCATTTTTGCTTATTTTCACGACGAAAAACGTGGTAATTTCGGTAATGAAATCTAAAAAACAGTTCAGTATAATTCTACAAAAAAATTCAGCTACAAATTATAACATATAAGTGTCAAAACTGTGCAGCGAAATTTTGATATGAGTATAAGGTAGCAATAAAAAAAATATTTTCGAAATCACTGCAAAACTCCGTAACAAGGCCTTAATAACCGTGTGCTGTGGCGTTAACGGTTACACGTTAGATTCGCATTCGGGTGAACCCGGTTTCGATATCTGACTCCAAACATTCTGATTTCAGTTTTCCGTGGTTTTCAAAAACCATAGCCTTCACTGCTGTGATGACTTCATGGCCGATTATTTTCCCAATTCCTGTTCTTGTGTCATGTTGTGTGTCACCGTATCTGATGACTTCGCTGTGGAAGGAACATAAACCTCACTTACCTTAGTTTCTCGTTGGTTCATATACAGAATGTATCAGTGCAACGGTTACAAACTTTCTGGAGAGACAATGCATGGTTGGAAACGCTTTCCTGGAGGTGGTAGTGACGACAAAAAACACAAGGAGAAATGACACTAACTGGAGAAGAAAACAGGTTTATTACTTTTAATACAGCAAAAAACTAAGAAAATAGAACACAAATAGACAGCGATTATCACCAACCAAATATTTCATAGCATTTTTGCTGTATTAAGATTGATAAACATGTTTTCTCCTCTTGTTCGTGTATTTTTTCTTGTGTTTTGTGTCGCAGGAAATTGATTCTTGCCGCGCATTGCTATGTGATTCATCATCATCTGGGTGTACTTAATCTCTCCTTAAAGTTTTTAACCGCTGTACTGATACACCGTGTATATGTGTGTAGTAGTAATTCTAAATTCCTTACAAATGATTTCCTTGAATACGTAATTTCGGCCGATAGTTAAGGCTTACGTCTCGTTATGGTAATGTCATATAAAACGTGACAAAATTAACATATGTTAACTACACAATTACCACTCTGCAAGTAGGAAATTGGGTGTGACATGCCTCTATGAGACTTCCAGAGTTATCGATGGAATGTGGTGGAGATAGTATTTGTTGCTCGTCTCTAGGTAGACAACGTTGTCCTGTAACATGATTTTCCTGCTTAAAGTTTATGTTTTTTTTTTTAAACTAACAAACTGACATTTAGAGTAGTTCAAAGCTACCCCAAAAATAAAAGTATACCCTCTTGATGGCAACATGGGTATTATCTAAAATTTCCAATAAGTAGAGGTCGAAAAATTTTGTGGTTACAATGACCTGCATGTTAGATTTAACTATCCTATATGCATATTCAAGCCCCGACCATTTGTCCACTAGCTGCTACTCAGTGGAACAGCCAATAATTAATGAATAGAAGGGGTTTGGGTACACACAGGACGGGTCATTGAATCCACGAAATTTTCCAGCCCCTACCAAAAAGGAAGAATTACATAAAATATTGCCTGTGAAGTCAATAAAAAATAATGTAGTTATACTTTTGCATTAATCACGCGCCAGTTGTAATGGTAGGTAAATGTGATATTACAGACCACTGAATATTGTACATTATTCCTTAGCATATCATACAAGTTTTGTGTGTAATATTTTTTAAAATATTTGAGCATAATATGGACAACATAATTTTAAGTTAGTGTTATGTGATTTTGTGGCGTTTATGCAAGTAAAACCTTTGATGCCTTTTGCTCAATATATTCGCCTTAAAAACATACTTTTATCTTCTCTGTGAAGAAATTAATGTTAATAATACAATGACACGCATAGCTAGCAAAATCAATCGCCTAATATAGTTCACTGTCTATGACGCCCTAATAAATTTTTTAAGTGTATAGACGTGTAGGCAAACCAAAACCATATTTTAGACAATAAATATTGCAATAAATGTTAACATAAATATTAAAGCCATTCATTTTAGCATAGGTTACCTTTAGATAATATACTGAGTACGAAATTGTTTCATCGGTTTTAGTACGTAACTTTACTTTATTGAAATGCCTGTACATATAGTCCGATGAGAAGGAAGGCAAATACGTAGGAATGTACGTCTAGTCGACATATGCACCGGTATTTTCTCTTGTCTGTGATAGTTAAAAAACGGGAAGGGAATCGGCCATGGCCTGTCGCAACAAAACAATCCTGCATCTTTCAGTACACTCTAAAAATGTATGTAAAATTTACAAAGATTTTGTTTGTACTTTTACATATCCTTGTAAAAGTACATAGATTTCCTTTGTACAATCATTATTTTATGAAAATACGAAGGTAAACTTTGCAGTACTGCAAATGAATTCTTTGTACTTATGTACCGACAGTGCCCTGCACTGTATTTTTTTTGTAAAGTACGACAAGGCTCTTCTTTGTAGTTGTTAAAATTTGTAAATGTTGAAATATCTTCTTTGTAAAATTATAAGTTTATATAAAAGGATATTGTTTGCAAAAAAATTTAGAAAACATGTGTAGCCTACCAAAATCATAGATTCGGCGTAAATTACTTATGCAAAGATCACAGCCTCCGGAAAGTATTTTTCTGGAACAAAGTGAATGTTTGTATTAATTGCGTGCCTTAAAATAAGTATTTATTACTGAACTGTACTCTGAATCTATACAAATAAATAAATACTAAGAAACACAGAAGTTCCAGAGCCGATCCCCCGGAGCTCCGTTGGAGTCCGACCGCTTGGATCAATGGTTAGCGCTCCTGGCTGTTGAGTCAAGTGTCCCGGGTTCGATTCCCGGCCGGGGAAGTGACATTTACAGTCACTTCCTCGGGTTCAGGACTGGATGTTTGTGTTCGTATTGTCTGGGTGCCACACGTCAACGTACAATTACGACAATTACACAATAACAAAGTGACTGGTGACAGCATGAATAAATTTTTAAAAAAGTTGGTTGAGCGACCGACTTAGATACGAGGGGTTCTGGGTTCGATTCCCAGGTCTGGCAGAGTGTAAAATTTGTGCTTGTCTGTTCGAGTCATTTCAATTGCAAGAGTCAACAAAACTGTCACAACTGGGGAATTGTCTACTAATAAAGCTGTAAACGGGGAATATTTGGCTCGTTGGCGATATTGAAACCTCGCCAAGGAGCCTATTAATTAAAAAAAAAATTGGTCTAGGGGTAAGATGCGTGAAAGCTATGCGTGGAGTGAGTGGTTCTGGACCTAGCATCTGCGACCTTTTTTTTATTTTCAAAATAATTTCACGTAAACATCCTTCATTCAAAAGTTATTCGATAAATAAGTTCAGCGTTATTTATGAAGTACAATTAACATTTACGTTTAAATTTTTCATATTTAAAGTAGAACTACAAGGCTTTCCTTGTAATTTTACAAACGTACACTTTGTACTTTATTACAAGCACAACCACTGTAGTTTTACAAGGGTTTACTTTGGCAACTGGGTTTCCAAAGATTTTCTTTGTAAATTACAAAATTTTTTACAGTGTAGTGATTTCCGGAAACGATGATCACGGCCTAAGAAAAATAATCCGACATTTGAAAATTAGTAATTTATCTATGATGAATGTAACGCGGTTTTACTTTAAAAAGTACTTTATTCACATAAGTTGTACTGATAACGTACGTATACATAGTATCGACATATTTCGACTCCTACGTTTGTAATTAACGTCTAACCACATAAGTTTTTGGTTTTGTTTATTTTATATTTATGCATCGTTAGTTGTACAAACATCGTCAGTTTGATGTAAAATAATTTACACTATTAAAATAACTGAGCTTTTGAATCTGTACAAGTTACACGATTGCCATTTTTAGAAACATCGAATTTACTGAGTTGCGTACGTGAGTTTTGTTCCACTGTAATTATTTTCACAGAAAGAAATGGAAAACATGTATTCCTCAATATGTTTAGGATATTCGATAATGTCGGTGGGTTATACTTATCATAATTTATGTTCTCTCGTATTTCCGCTAACCCCACAGAGACATAAGTAAGTCTTATATCAGAAGCAGTAACTTTTCACAAAATAGTAATCGAAAACTGTATACGAGACAGATTTGTTTCAATTTTCAATTGTTATACCATAAATAAAAAAATGTTACATTAATGTGTGAAGTTAACACATGTCCGGATATTCTGGATATACTTTCCTGAAAAGAAACAATACAAAAACACACGCGCTTAATTCCATAATACTACACTAAATATTGTGCAGGCATTTTACTTTCCAATATCTTAGGGCTTATTGTACAATACAGTAGCAACACAAGTTAACGTCGAAAAACAGTTGAAATTTTTGGATCTACGATCTATTAGAACACATAACAAAACACATTGTTGGCCCAACGTAGTGTGTCAACATAAAATTGTAATTATTTTATTTTATGTAAAATCATGCGCCCTTGGATATTGTTTAGTGAATGAAAAAAAAAGAATAATACAAAATTATTAGAATCTAATAAAGCGTTGGTTGAACGTCGGCAACAAGATGGTATTCATACATTTTGCATTTGACATAAACATTTATGTTATGCAGACTCTTCATAAAATCAACAAAATCACACAAACAAAAATTTTAACATTTGAATTAATATTAAATGCTACATAATCTCATAGGCTACAAAGAGTCTTGGAAGAGGCATATTTTTTAACTTTCGAATAGTTGGCTGAAAGTTCCACCATTTTGACAAACTTACGATTTGAATTTTGTATGACCTTACTTAATGGGTTAACTTAATTAAACAAACATAACTGCACTAACAAAAAAATTTAAAATAAACATTTAGTAATTCCAGCAGAGTCGCTTAGGCTACGTAACAGTTACAAATTTCAGTATTACAAGATAACTAGTCAACTCTATTATTTTTTGGTTTAACTTTGAAAATAGTTGATAGCCGTAAGGTTAGCAGGTATTATTATGTAATTTATTTGCAGGAACATGAAAATTTTGCGTTATTGTTTGACAGCATACAGGATTCAATGCTCATGTGACTTTTACTGTTGGCCGACAGTTTCTGTGGCGCACGTGAAGGACTTTAATCAACCAATGATAAAAGGTGAATTGTAAATTGCGCACTATAATGTAATGTAGGTACACAAAAATACGAAGGCCCATACGCAATAACATCATGAAGTGTGTTTGGTTGAATGTATAGGCCAGTGAACTCTACTCTGTCACCAAATAGTGGCACGACATTCTTAAACATGCCATTGCCGCATCCTTCTTCTCTCACTTACCACTACCAAAGCCTCGGGTTGTTATAGGACAGGTAAATTAAATTAAAAGTGAACTTTTATTGCTTGAAAAAGAATCAGTTCAAGTTGTATAATTATGTTAATTTTATTAAGTAGGTACAACTATAATAAACACGATTTACGTCGAGAACGTAGGGAAGGGAATAAGATGATACACTTGAAGTTAAGGGGCTGCTAGTTCAATGTCGCCATATTGCTCATGAATGTTTCAAAGATTTTAATAATTTATAAAATAAAAACACAACAAATCATAGGAAAACAAATATTTATCACGTGTTCACAAATATGTTGAGTTTTGTATATTTTCGAAAGTACAACTGGAGTTATTGTTTAGTACATGTGTATCAACATTATGCCAACAGTTACCCAACATTATAAATAACATCACAAAGTGTGCTGGCCATTTATTACTAATTCGTTGGGATTCAATTGCTTTGCCCACACAGTTAGCAGTCGGCACACGCCTGCGATATGTTGAGTGACTGTTGTGTATGGATGTAAATAAATCTTTTTTTTACACTAGTGTATAGAAGGTAATAAATTCAGATACATACTATCAGAATTAATACAGATTTATTTTCCATTTAGGCGTTAGAATGTAAATGTAATTCATGGTGGACTTCATAAATTTCTGTCAGAAAATGTTGTCCCTTTGTTTGCGGATATAGTACAAAGGAATTCGATGCAAAATTATTTGAAATTAACCGACGTTTCATGACATCGAAATTTTTATATTTGTGGTATTATATATTATCTTAAACATTTACAATAGGCTCGTTTATAAAATAATATCATAAATGAACCGTGTAAAAGTTCCTATTTTATTTCTTCGAAAAATTTCCAATGCAGGTATTTATTCAACACTTTTGTGCAAAACTGTTACAAAATGCCCAGGAAGTATAACTGTTATTTGTAACCGGAATTATTATCACCTATGAAGTATATGAATGTTTTATTTCCGAGAAATCTACTGTTGGAGTGAGTGATTGTTTTGTGATTAATATTAAAATCCGAGTTGCCTATTAAAAATTTTTGTTTCATTTAAATGGAAATATCAACCACTTAAAATATGCTGATTTATGTCTAAAATATGAATAAAGTTAATTTTACTACAAATTTATAAATATTTTTCACGACTTTCCAGTTTCAAATTTACATATATGCAGGGATATTAAATCTCCTTGAATATGGCCAATAAAAGTGCACTGCGGAGTAACGCCGACAGTTAACAGTTGTGCAGGTGCTATTAACTGTTATGTAGTTAAATGCAAATAAAAAAAGTTACGAAATTAAATCCAGAAAATTTAAGGTGATTATTTTATACACTAACATACCTGTTTATATTATTTCGTACATGAGTTTTCGACGTTCCGTCACTTCGTGCAAGTTTAAAAATTGTATTAAGAATAACATTATTAGAGGCTTAAAGAATTAAATTATTCAGTTAATTGTAAAGATAATATACTGAATATCGTATGTTTCATAACATGATGCCAGTAGTTTACAGTCACAGAAACAGAACAATCCAAATATATATTACATAGCAGAATAAATTCCATGAAGAAAATTCTGTACATTATATAATATTTAATATGATTGAAAGTAGTATTCCAAAGGTTAATGTATTGTATCCTAATACTGTGTTATGACTGAATGTTTTAATTCCTTATTGTGTAATTTAGCACCAGCATGTAATATTCCATTTTGATATAGAATAGGAACCTCCTTCAAAAATTATTATAACCTTTATAATTTATTTAAATGAGTGTTTAAGAAATTCTTTTCTCTCTAAAATATTGCTAATAAATTGCTCTTGGCAGAAGTTCCAGATTTCTGTCACAGGAATTTAATACATACAAGTGTATTACTCTTTGCCTGACAACCATAAAATAATAAGTTTTGAAGTATGGTATGCATAACTACTTCTCTAAGGCATTTCATGTAGAGTTTTAAAAATAACATTAAAGTTTACAGTGAGTGCAAGGCAAGTGCCCAAATGCTGTTTATTTTAAGATGTATGAGTACCTGAACTTAAATCAACTTAGTTATACATGATGGCTTGGTTACAACATCCTACATCTCAGCACTGCAATTGGTGAAATCTTTCATATTTTATTTGATGTTTTTCTATTTATGGACTGAAAACTGACCTTGGTCAGATGTAATGTAAAGAAGGATAAACTCGGTTGTACCAGAGCGTACCAATTTCGCCTCTATCGTCTGAATTTCCGGAACACTTGAATGTTGTGTTTTAAGTGTTGAACGTTTAACGAGGATCAACAGTTTTATTAGTCACGCTAATTTTGCACTTCTTGGTGTGTATACGCACTTTATGACACAATAACTTTTATAATAGCACTTATAATTAAAAAATCATTATTTTAATTCCTTTAAAGGCATTTATTTATCGACATTCAAAGTTAACATTTACACATTTAGGAAAATAAGAAAAAATTTATTTGTATATCATTGTTCAAAATGATAACGGTTGAATAACTAACATATAAATTTTCCAGACAAGTAGTTTTTCAGCGTGTTTATTGTTTTTCTACATATAGTTTTAATTTTTTCTCAATTTATAGTCTCCCTGTGTTAACAAGATTGATTACCAAATAACAAGAAATAGGGAAAGGAAAGAAATACGTTCTTATACCTGGAATAACCGTAAGGTTTAGTTAGCAGAAAGCTATTGAAGACATTATTAAAGCAGAAAAGGGTTGTCAGGTACGTAATCGAACTTGTTACCTTCTAAACGCAAGCCCAATGGTTTAACACTGCTACAATTTACTCAGATATCGCTACTTCGTTTTATATTTCTGACTGACAGTTTATTCATTTTTACACATTTCGCGCTCCAAGATGCCAATAACTGTTTGTCAACTAAGTAGCAACAAACTATTACAGATAGAATGAACAAATAATCACTACCCTATAAAAACACACGTAAGTGAAATTTAAAGATTTGTTAAAGCATGGGTCCAGCTACCCTGGGTGAAAAGGGTGAAAACCAGGTGTTTCTTCGTAGTGTTGTTGGGTAATGTTTTTCAGGTGACACTCACTGCAACCATACATTCTGTAGTAGGTAGAGTTAACTGAATTACCCCGGAACCCTTTCTCTTCCACTATTCGCTGTCTCCAAACCAAGAAATCTTCTACGGTCTTGGCGCTCGCAACAACTTTCCACACTCTCACTCCCACTCTAACCCCTTTCTCCTGCTCGTGAAACCTCCTGTCTTCCATCCCCCTATTTAATCATCTTATTCCGTGCCGTTATTCCTTGTTTACTCTCCCGACCAATAAGACGGGAAATGCCACTTCGTTCGCGCAGATTACTCCCGCGACTGATAAGCCACTGCATACAAGAAACCCATTCGCGTTTGCTTCCTTCCCAACTGTGACTCGGAGAATTTGTTCCGTAACCAAGGCCAGGCAGCACGATTCCCGGTAAATGTAGAACTTTGCGAGCTTGTTCCACTGTTCCCTCCCCCGCTTGCAATAATATGCTATACCTTGTCCGTACCTTGCACAAATCTTCTACACACCCAGCCCTTGTACCAGGACTTCGAGCTTTTATTACGTCTCTCTTGCCGGATGCTCTGATGAAACATCTCACGCAAACCAGTGCTGCTTAAACTGAAATATTTTATGTTGTATGCATCTAGAAACCAGTAACACTACATACATTTTATGCTTAAACTTTATTATAGAGTGGAAAATATGGCAAATTAAATTTTACAAGTTTCCTAAATTAACGATTTATTTTCTAAATGTTTTCTTACGTACCTCGTTTGCACCAGTATAAAGACAGTTACAGACATTTTCTACGAGTTATTTTATTTCATAGCAATACGTTACACGTATCTTTTTTTCACACAACGAATTTAATATCCCTCAAATAGCAGTATAAATGCATGGTGTTGTGTGGTCATTTAAAGTAAGTAGTGTGGTGTGTAAAGTGCTGTGTGGGGCTTCTTATCTCACCTTTTAATGAAAATTGCAGAAAGTAAACATTTTGAACTAGATATTTTATGTTATTAATTTTTTGCATAGTACGAAATTCGTCACACTGCTGTGCGGTATTCATCTACCTTCACAGTGATCATCGGTAATGTCAGTTTTTTCCTGCCAACAAAAAACATACAATCTTTCACGTGTTGCAGATGCTTACATTGTTCGCTAAATCAGTTAATTTCCTTGTGTGAAGTTTTTTTCCCTCTTATAACAACATGCAGAGTGAATTCATTTCGTGAACACTATGCAATTTATTTTGAACATTGACCATAATGTTTAATGAGAAATATTGGGGCGCATTGTTTCTATATCTGTGATTAATATACCGTCTACGTTTTTTTCTCTACGCGTACTTAATGGCGAGTGTTTTGATTATACTGCCTACACAATTTTATTCAAAATTTAATAACGTTGTAAATATTACTCTTTCTCATCGATTTGCTATTAAATAATTTTTTCACTAAACAATTGTAGGCAGGGATATAGTTAAAATTTTGAACTTTGCTCATTTCCTTAAAATGTTCTTACTATGTTTGTCATACACATTCTTATAGTTTCCGTTTCTTCGTTGAAAACATTATTTAAATATCAAAGTCTATTTATGTTAAACATTTCATTTAAGAAAATATTTGGTTTTACATGAAGCCTAATTGATAATTTTTTCTTCTAACTGCCGCTAATTAATCAGTAGTTGATACGCAACGCTTCTTTTAATTTAAAATTAATGAAAATATAGATAGATTATATTCAGAGATACCAAGTAAGGGAAAATTTATAATATTTCTTGATGACCTAAGCCAAAAATGGGCCTAGTATTTTTACAGAAGCACAAGTTATGAATTTTCAATTTACGGCTCCCTATTTAAAAACATGTTGTTTTCGTTACGTTTTACACTAGAAAATGTTTTAATTTCTAACTTTAAGTTCGGCAATTATTGTATTTGAACCTGCAACTGTCATATTTCTCTAATACTTATGTTACAGTATTTGAACTACACTACTTGTCGATCGTCGAAACTTGAGTGCATTTTCGTGTTATACAGAATTTCTTACCATACACATTGGGTATCGATAATACATGCAAATATTACTTCGCCTAATTTTTCAAATGTTAAGAAAATTCAAGTAGGCCTATTAACATTTTCTAATCAGTCGATGTAAGAATTTTGTACGCTCTTTAAATAATTGCTCCCATAACATGTTGCTTATTTTACACTAACCTCGTTATCTACATAAATGTGAGATATTTGGCTAAAAGTAATTCTGTAATTCGTCGTAGATTTTCAATGAAACAATGGTTTGCGCTGTATATGTTACGTAAAATTTTAACATAGAAAACCATTAATGTTTTCGATAGCAAAGAAGTAATATTAAGTAAATATTTACACATGTTTATTTGTTTCTAAACGAAGAACAATAAAATTTCTGTTATGCATAAAATTTTAATTTTTGAACATTCGTTGTTTAATTTAAGTGCACTTTGTTTACCAAAAGGTAAATATAAACACACAGTTTCATGGTTTCTACGTTTATTACAGCATTCTGTTTTAGCATAGCTTATTTGGTATGAGAAGTCTGCTTTCAAATCGTCCAGTGTCATTCAGACCACAAAGGAGAAATAAGTACACATTATGTTCAGTACGTATACATAAGACATTGTTAAATATTAGAAATGATTTAGTGTTCCTATAAACATTTGATCTGTTCTTACAATTTCCTGATCATTAATGTTACACGTGATGCCATACTGTTAACAAAAATCTTCGCAGCAGGTTTATGTTTACGCTTGTCTCAAAAATTTTATTTAAATGCTTTGAAATTTGGTTGTGTTGAGTCGCATATAAAATGATCTAGACGTTTATTTGCCTGCTGGAACTAATCAAACTATGAAATTTTTATATTTTTATTTCTGTTGCGTAAGTAGTAAAAATGTCAAAATAATTATATATACATAGTTTACATAATCCTTTCCAAATGTTTTACTTTACTTTCCAAATGTTTTAAAATATATATATATATATATATATATATATATATATATATATATATATATATATATATTTACAACAGACACAGACAAACTCCAGCTGGTGAGTCGATGTGAAAAATAAAGGAAAATCTAAATCATATAATTTGCAGCTAATATTAATAGTAGGGAAGTAACAGGTCTTAGAAAATATAATTTTAAAAAATAAATAAATTTCCCCACAAACAGAAAAAGTATCTATGTAAACTGACAATACTTAACGTATTACTTCATGTTTAAGCGGCCGACAAACCAACAATAAACATTGGCTGATGCCTATTACGTTTATGAGATTCTACAATTTGAAGGTGAATAACAGAGTAGTGGATATATGTATAAAAATGATTTTCTTGTAGTGACTGTCTACGAGGCATAGTTTTCGTGCAGAACTCACGTGAAAATTGGGAGTTGTAAGGGCAGAGCCAAGTGCGTAGACGATACAGCGCATGTTGAGAGTTTGTTTTATCCCGCTGCGCCGAACAACTGTAAATATCATGTACCGTGCCTTAAATAGCTCACATAACCCCAATCAACTCTTTGTTCGAGGCTGAAGCTGTAAAACCCATCTGTGTTTTTAAGGAAACGTTCGAGAAGTGTGCCTGTGTAATGAATACACTATATCGTCGGTACAACATAGTCGTATTTAAACAGTCTGTGTAATTCTGTCACTACCTACTGTAAACTGTAAAGTTGTGTTTAGAAAGTTAGTTACCAAATCCACACAACATGTTTCTATCAGTTACGTGATTTAATTAGAGTTATATTTCAACATATTTTTCTTACTTTCCATATCCATCAACTCTGGCGTTGTATCTACCTGGTGCGTAATGCAGATTTTCCACATTTCAGGTGTGATAAAAATACCACATCAATGTCGTACAAGCAGTGTAGCAATGCGTCGAAAAATGCATCGTAATTGTTTATTGTAGTGAATTTTTGTGTGTGACCTACTACGAACTCTTGTTGATTTCTAGGTGACATTTTATGCTATAACTCCTTCTTTAACCTATTTTAAGGGAATGTGTATAATTTTAGTACGTACACTGAGAGAAAGAAATTGTTCACATAACAAAATATATTTGTTTGAGGAAAATGTGTTTTACTGAATACTGAAACATGCGATGTTTCACTTAAAAACGCCTTGTTTACAAAAAAACATACACATTTTTTTACTGTAACCAGGTAATATGGTTGAACATATTTGTTTCAGTTAAACAATATTTTGTTGGCATAACCAAGTGGCACTGCTCACTTTATCGTGAACGGCCTATGGTATTGCTTACCTTCAAGTCTCTGTATCACCGCGTCGAAGATTCGCGAGCGTCGTACACAAAAACCATGAGTAGTAGACAGTCCAGTCACAACAAGTGGACCGTTTAAGTTTCATGTGCCACATTTGCCTTAAAATATTAGAACCTTCTGTTGTTACAAATGATGTACGCAATTTAAGGATGGACCCTTGTTTTATTTTCATAAGAGTAAATTGTATCAACCGAAGTTGGCTGTTCGTTAATCGGCCACAATAGCATTAAACATTTTGGGTATTGTAAGCGTACGTCCTTTAGTTTTCGGTTTGTTAGGAAGTAAATGTTGTCAATTTTGATGTTCAGAGGAAATATACATCCTTAATATTTTTAAGGTTACGTATAGTATGTCTGGTATATTCTCCGATCTTTTTTGACAAATAATCACTGGTCAGAGTTAACGGTGTTTTTAAACAACCTGTAATATGTATTATACTACCTTAAAGTCCCTCTGATGTTACGTCACTATTTCTGTCTCAATGATGTACGTACTCACATATGTCATTTCTTAAATACAAACTCCAAACACAGCAAATCGCCATGTTTCTCTCAGAACGGTAACGTAAAACAAAAACAAGACTTTCCTTCGGAAATGCACCACAAGGACAGTATGCCACTTTGAAATAAAAACAATTGAAATATATAACTGCATGTTTAGCTAAACATATTGCAGCATCAGTTATTTAGTTGGTACTATTTATAGACTTGCCATTATTTTTATGGTTATTTACTTCGTATCCACATGTCATGCTTGAGATGAAATTATTTATGAATTAATATTTTATTTTATGGTACTGCTGTTTTCAGTACTTTGAAAATTTTTAACGAACTTGACTTTCATTTTACTTTTTGCAACACTTATTATGGTTGATTAATTATATTTTGTCATTATACAATTTTTGTTGATAATGTTTTACAAAAGCTTTAATTCAAGAACTTTATACGTACTATGGTGACATGGTTTTATTGTTTTCATGTAAAAGAAACATGTGGTTTCAAGTGTATTCGTAAATTACGATATTTGGAATTAATACTTCAGAAGAATGAAAAATATGGAATTAATATCTTCGAAGTAAATGTCAACACTGTACTATTAAGCTAAGTTAAAATGTTTGATCAGTACAAGCTACATTAGTTCCAGAACTTAGCAGTTTGTGATCAGTATTATTGTAATATTGTTTTCGGCTGCAATTTGCTTACTGTACATTACACTCACATAACTCTCTGAGATTTAAATTCAATCAAGTAGACTTAAAACTATGATGAGCAAACAGTTTTTATGGGTAATAAGTTGGAATGTAGCATATTGTCATCCGTTTAAATTACGGTCTTCTGATTGTGATAAAGTAGTACTATTATTATTATCTACATTTACACTGTATGGTCTAGTCGAGGCATTTAGAACCTGTAGTATTGTGTGCTACCTTATTTTGTCTGTTTTTCCTATGTTACTCCTAAACAATTTTGAATCCAAATATAGGGTTGTCTACATACTATTGCGTTGGTTTAAACAGTTTATAATGTACAAAGTAACCGCAAAAATATGATCATATGAACACAGGTTTCGGGTTGCATAAATGCTAACGCTAACTGAATAGTTTTTCGTGACAAAAATTAAGTTGTTTCTAAACCAATACTGCCATACGTCACATTATTTCCAGTAGCACCACGTTATAATAAGGACGGCCTTAAACTACCCGTACTGCAACTTTTACATATTAATATATATCTAAAGCATATAACCGTAAAAAAACACCAGTGCTGTCTGACGTACCCGAGGAGACCACATGAAGTTATACTTCGCAAAGCCCAGCAGAAGCCAGTCAGTACCTAGCTTGCATCGGAGTTTGAAGCACAGCAAGTGTTCGGGCGATTTTATTGTACAGTTTCTAGACAGTCACACTCATTTTATAGCCACCCCCCCCCCTCCAGGAAATCCAGCGTCTGTAGACATTTATTGTATTCGATGATACATATGCGTCTCAATCAATGAGTTTTGTGGTGACTAATGTATTAATAGGCATTCGGTACAATGGTTATGAACGATCTGCCGCAAGTTAAGTTTAACTTATCATGCCTTATGTGTAAACACAATCCTATCATGTCGTAGGGAGATTCATCTAGTGCAGATGTGTTACAATTCAAGGTGCGAGAGCCAGACGGTAATAAACATAGTGTACACCGAGCTGTGCTTGAAATCCCAAGAGCTATCATAGCACCCTGAATACTAATGACATAGCTGTATCCATTTTGCCGGGAATCCACTGTTCATATTCAGCAGCCCACGCCTATCGCATTTCCTTCGCAATACGAGTCGAAATTGACATTAGAACTGTTATATCTATAGTCAAATGTTGACGCAGTATTGTCGATTATGGTTGTTCTGTTAGTATTACCGTGACTGTCATTTCTGTAAACAAGTTTCCTGTAAATGCTGACGGTTACGATATTCACGTATGATCATGCAACTGGTGTTTATACACGGGCCGAGTAATTGTATGAGCAGATATTCCCAGACATAGCAACAGCCAGACCGTCAGACATTTGCTGCGTTGCTTCACCCACTTGCTGGGACAAAATGATTACTGCTGATATAGGGTGAACAAAGACTCCATACTTCTCCACTCGAGGAGCGCATCCTTGACCTCATCCAACAGGATCCAGGTGCTAGCATGATGACCGTGTTTGGCATTATTATTAGAAGTAGTTAAATTTCACAAATACATTCCAGGTCAGGTTGAACGCCAAAAATATATACAATGAAACCTCGTTAGTACAAACCCTGTTAATACAAAGTTCTCATTACTACAAAGTGGTTTTCTTTCCCCTTGGAATAAGATGAGAAATTAAATGTTAACTTAAATATTCAATATAATACATAAAACAGTGTGAGAACTAGTTCATTGGTTAAAGGAAGTCAGGGTGGTGGTTTGAATGTTTTTTTTTTATTTTGGGACTAAACATCCTGAAAATATATAGACATAATTTTTGGAGTTTATGCAAACACCTCTTAATACAAACCTCATTATTACAAACTGCAAAAATTTAGGTCCCTTCAGGTTTGTATTAATAAGGTTCTACTGTACTTCATAATGACGTGTGTGATTAGCTGGCGGCTGTCACGAAACGCATTTGACTACTGCAAGCCAGTAGTATATAAGGAAATGATTCATAGAGCTATCGCTTGTAATGTTGTAAGCCAATGAATAATCGGCTGTATTCAGAGCGTGTACAGAACTGAGCAATCTAGGCTACTGCCAGATGAATCCGCGAAATTGACGTACATCTAATTATTATCTGAGGGAACTCCGCCAGCATCACTTGAACTATTATTTATGCCAACAAGTTCAGACTTTTGTGCTTAGTGATTACCCAGTTCGTATAACTTCCCACTCCTTATCACTTAGTCCTCTCCACACTTTTGTTTAAAAGTTTGGGAAGTACGGTATCATTCACTTCCATAACAATCATTGGACAAAAAAAACAATCGTCGTAATATCATCACAGGTCGATATCTACAACAAATTTAATAAAAAAAAAAAAACAGGTAGAATTTTATCATGTCCGAGTGTCTTGAGTGGCTATAATTCCAAACAGGTGAAGTTACCTGGGAGTATTTCACCTATATGTTGCTAAACATTTTAAAGAATGTGCGTTCGGGTGTATGTCCAAATATGAGGTCTAAGCAAAACATTTCTTTAAAACATTTAAGTTATCCAGCGTGTCCTCTGTTAGTTGTTAAATGTAATGGTAATTTGATTGCTCGAAGTGACGTGTCACATGTGTACCACGCCCACCCGGCGTAATGTTTTCTGAGGATACGTGAAGATTCTTGTTTGTGTGGAACCTATCGCAAAGACAGATGTGTAACACAGGCCAATATTTTTTAAATTTTTGAACTATTTGGTGTCTACCCGAGATTTTTGAACGTGTATTATGTTGCATTGCAAGACGTGCTCATGCATATGTAGCTTAATTGATGGTAGTTTTGATAATTTGTGGATATTTTTGCAAACGATACATGTCAATATTGTAGCATAAATATGCAAGCCTTAACTCGTAATTTCTTGTATTTATATTATACGTTTCCAATCTACCCCTTCTGCAACAGTTTATATACATTCATTAAACTGGTTCTGTAATAATTACATAGGTGCACGTCCACTGTTAATAGTGACGTTTTGGTCATAGACAGTCAAAGTGTTACAAACGGCAAAATTTTCGTATTTGTATTGTTTTCTCATGGAGCTGACAGGAGCAAATGACTGCCCAGGCACGTGGTGGTATTGTAACACAGTAAGCAGTGTTAGCAAAACTGTGAATGTTTGAGGGAATATTGAAAGTGTCCCAGTGTAGCGACACTATAATTGTGAACATGTAATCGGGAGAACTGGTTAATTGACAACATTGGATCAATCTACGCTCGCCTTATGCTATTAATTCACTTTTCTTAACCTACCAACATGGTATCATTTTAGGTGACATGCGTTTTGTCTACATTCCCGGTAACAGTGATTTACGGCTGTGTATATTTTAGTTTATTTTTTTCCTCTGAAAAGGTTGCAGTTTGGGCGAAAATAATTTTTCTCTCTTTTATAAAATTAGGTAGATTTGCGGTGTTGAGGATAGTAACATTTTATCGCAATTCAGTTTTGCATCGATATAATGCAATATATGTATTTAGTTAGATGAATTTATTGCACAACTTGAGATCATGTTTATTTGAACGTTCCCCAGAGTCTTATTGTTACTTTATTGATACTGTTTTGAAAAGCTACATCACCTTACTTTTTCCTCCTACTGCAAAAGGGGGTGGCACTAACGGAATGCAGTAGATGAATATTGGAAAATATATAATTACAATTTATATTCTGTAAAGTGTAGCGAAAATGGTTTTCTAAAGTACTTTCTAAGGAAAAAATCATATTGTGATCACAACTTATGTATAAATAAAATTATTGTTATAAAGACGTTTACACTGCACCTATATTCAAACTAGAAGCAGACAGGAATCATGCTTTTATGTTTATTTTATAGGTATTTTATTGCTATAAACATAATTATTACGAAATCCTTAAGTGTGATTCCTTTTAATAAGTTGTTATTTCAGAATGAAAATATCGCTGAATGAGACGAAGAGTGAATGATTTGAGTCATTCTTCTAATTAACCTTTAATTTACAGCCTCAGGTAGTACACCTTCACTAAGAAAAATATTCCCTGTCCTTCGAAAAAGAGACAGCCTCAAGGTAGTGTATAAAATGTAGACGAGATTAACAGAAAATAAAGAAACTTTTCTACATTTGAACCCTGCGGGGTTATCATCCGTTAATGTACGCTCGTCAACTGTTCGACCGTCGGCTATGTTTCTTTGCTTCGTATTTCCCTTTCTCTTGTAGTGTTATTAAGTCTCTGAAACTGTCTCATTTTAAGGGTGTTTTAGAACTAAAAGTTTGTAACGTTCTACCTTTTAACCCTTGTATTCAATTGACATTATCCAGTTTCCTGCTAAAATTTCTTTTAAAAATTGTTTTCAGTGAATTCTTTACGACGTAACTTTTAAGAGCGGCATTTGTTTTTACGTGGTTAAAGCTTTTTCAACGGGTATCACGTTTTATTGCGTAAGCTCCTAACTATGTATATAATAATTTCAGAGAATTTACGTAGGCAAAAATTTGAACTTTTAGTTACGAAAGGGGGTTAAATCTAAATGTCAATAACGCAATCGATGAGAGATATGTTGTACTGTGTAATTTTGTCAGCTTTGATCTGCAGTTAACATGCATTATTGATTTCAACTGTACACGGCAATATGAGTTCTTTTTAAGAACATTTTACCAATAATAAAAAATAAACAGTAAAAATAATTATGATTAGCCTAAATTAATTTTATTTGCACTTCAGAGGTTTTCATTTGAGTACAATGAACTCCAAGAATTATAGCGAACTAACTTTGCTTCCTTTACTACAGAGAGAGGGAAATGAACAAAATGAATAAAATAAATTACGTACAGTATTTCAAAATTAATTAAATTACTGTAATTGGTCAACTTCACTTTGTAATTAAATTCTTAACTTGGCCTAATGTTATATTAATACACGTAGACCTTTAATATTTGCTAATTTGTTCCAGAAGTTTATATTAAAACATTATTTTAGAAATAGTAATTTAAGATCACTTAACCGGAAATACAGTTTCGTGAAACAAACACTTATTAGCTTGTTCTGCCTTAAATTTGACAAGTGTGTCCCTTAATCAACAAAAATGTAAAATATATATCCTATTTATTTAAATATATTATTTTGTTGAAAATGTTAATTTTTAACCTTATCTCCGCAACTTTCTCTTGCGCAGATATGAGATTTTGTTTTCGAACATCGATTTATAAATTGTTTCATTAAAATTACCTAAGTCCACAAAAATGAACAACTACGCGATTTTTTTTTCAGTTCCTCCATCATTGCATAACATTTTTGCGTATATGATGTAAACGACCTATTTTAAGAGTTAAAGCGAGTTTTTAATGAATTTTTACTAAACAGTGTTAGATTTCTGCTGAACATAGCAAACCTTAATGGAGAATTCCAATGTACGATTTATTTCACAAATATTTAAATAACTGTTCAGATTTCTCAGCAGATCTAGCTAAAATAAACATCATTTTTTCACATTCTATTGGCAGTTTTAGTTTAATTTTGTTGAGACACAGCACTCTGTACAAAAAGTTCAATTTTTTAAAACTATTTTCTGTTATTATACCAAAGACGGTGACATTAACGTTGTGAAGTGTTACCTATAGTCTTCGTTTTGATATTTGCAGCATAGTAGTCAAAGCAACACAATTTTTATTAGTAATGGTTTGTGATACATGTTCGGGGTTACAATATTTTTATTTATATTTACATCCTTTCTTGTCTTGGTCTCGACTGCCTATTTCTTCGAGGTATAGAAGTGGTTATCTACCTGTAATCCTTTCGTTGAGAAACATGTTTTTATTCGCAACTTAAATATGCTTCTCGTGCTGTTGTTCGCGCAGAAGGAAACGTGAATGTCTTCCGCCAAGTCAGTCCGTGTTAGACTCCCAGTGGGGTTCACCCAAATTTTCGTAACTGAGAATATTGCGAATGATGCCGTTGACTATAGAATTACTTTTATGGATCTCTATTTTCCCCTGCCAGTTCATTCCGGCGTTGTTCCATGTTCACATCTACCACATTTATTGCTCTTGTTTTCCTTAACACAATTCCCATTTCGTCCTAAATAATTATAGATATTGTACATTCGTGGAAATATTTCGACTATTTTGAGTGCGGCGGATTTTGTTAAATACACGCTTAAATCATTTTTCACTTAACGTAGGCTGATCCATGGCATAGTTGCTTCGTATATAAATGTCACATTTTACAATATTTCAGTACGTTATCTGAAAGAAGTTATGAAAATATACAATTTAGAGAATTTAAATATAGTAAAATATACGGTTTTCATATTAGAGCGCCTTTGTAAGTAAAATTTTGCTGAAAACGGAAGCATATATTCCAGGATGGAACTGCAAAAGTAAAGGTAATCTATCGTCTTACTAATTCTTACTAGCACTCAACATATATTAAAGAATTTTCAGAAATATTTTACTTCTGGTGGATGAGCATGCACGTTTTAGTTTCTCAAGGCAATTAAGTACGTTATAGTCGAATGTTGTAACTACTTATAAAACTAATTTATATAGTTTCCCACTGTTAAAGGGGGATGGAACGCCAAAGCAGTGCATTTTCACGACATTCGACTCAACTTTTTCCTCTCGCTTATTATACCAAATCAAGGCTCGACAATCCGTATATTACATTTTTGTACACCTTCTTAATTTTTTACATTGTCAGAGACTTTATTATTTTTCGAGTATTGATGGCAGATAGGAAAAAGACATATTTTACATATGTGCCATCACTGCTCAAAAAATAAGAAAGTCTCTGACAATGTAATAAATTAAGAAGGTGTACAAAAATGTAATATACGGATTGTCGAGCCTTGATTTGGTATAATAGGCGAGAGGAAAAAGTTGTGTAGAAAATTGTGAAAATTCTCTTCTTTGGCGCTTAATCCCCCTTAAGCAAAAGTCTATTTTTTTTTGCAAACTTGTTACCGACGTGTTATTGGCGACATTAAAAATGTGTGTCGTTGGTTGATATGTGTAGCATAATGAACTACTGAACACATTACTTTGTAGTATGTGGCTGGAACGAACAGCGTATTTGTAAATGCTTACAATATTGATGTATGACTATGATGCATGTCGTAAAGCTAATACAACATCCTCAAACATCCGTACGATGACTTTTATGGTTTGGCCACCCCTATTATTTTCATTTTTGTCGACGATATTAACGAAACGAGCGCTTGTCATTTTATTAGACAAAAAGCAATGGTTGCTAAGTTTACTAACACGTGGTTTTCATCGTTAGGCGATGAAAATCTTTCATGGCGTCTCTTTTTAATGTATCAAGAGAAAGGAGTTTATTCAGTTAGTAGATTTTCTTCTTCGAATTCTCAAATTATATTTTTCAAAAATTACCAAAACTCCATTTGTTAAAACGTGTACGTATTTGCTTCCAGCTTTTAAGTTTACTGCCATGTATTTACGATATTGTTGCGTGTTGCCGGGCAGCAGGCAAATTACATCATGCTAGGTGGACAGTTCGGTGAGTCAACTAGTGATGTAGGTTTTCGCAGCTATGTCGCAACTCCCGAGAGACGTCATTGGGATTCCCCGATGACGCCAGTGTGAATATGTGACTAGCAACAACTACGACTGAGGTAATGTCTATTTTTAGACCTCAGGTCATCATATTTCTTCCGCCATTGACGTCACTGAAGGAGACATATAAAAGCCTCGGGACTGTGCAACATGAGACAGTCGAGAAGTGCTAGTCGTGGAAAATCAGGAAGTCTTAGTCTGGAAGTGATAGTCTTGTAGTGAGTCGTGAAGATGAAGTGAGACCGAGAGTGGTGTGAGGCAGTGCCCTTAGGGGCGGCGTTGCCACTGGGCGGCGATGAACGTCGTGAGAATTGACGGGCCGAGAGCAGACACTGGCGGCGGCGCAGAGATGAGGACCCAGCGCCTTGAGGGCGGTATCACCACAGCATCGAGGCTGATGTAACATCGGCGGAACTGACAAGGTGTGGCATCACGAGGATGGCAACACGGCGGCAATGGTCGGTGTCGAGGCTGAGTAGCATCAGCACCCTGCAGAAGGGACAAACACTCAGGTGCTGTGTCAGCGCGACTGAGCTGATGAGGTGTTTTGCCCCTCGAGGATGGCAACACGGCAGCGGTGGTTGGTGTCGAGGCTGTGTGACGCCAGCAGGCTGCAGGAAGGACGAACAACACGTGTGGTGTTGTGTTGGAGTGCTGCAGAGGTGGTGAGCTGTAGAGAACAACACTGACGGTGTTGTGTCGAGGAGGGCAGTAACTGGCTACTTGAGGAGACTGCCTACCTGGTGATTCAAGAGAAGGAGTGCTTCGTGAGTTCGCTATTGGTCCTGCTCGGAGGAGGTGCTAAGCTCATGCAGAGAGGCTAGTGAAGACATCTTAGTGATGTCAGAAAGTCGTCTTGGTGACGTCGGAGTCTACTGCGAGGCTACAGACCCATACCTTCAGAGCAGTACTGGGTGAGACAAGAAGGCTTCTGCTGCGGGTCGACAGGTGAAGGAGGTGCGCGACGGGAGTCGAACCCGAAGACCTCAAGAGTGAAGACAGTGGTGCAATCTGGGTGCTGCACTGTACATGGTGAGCCATTCTCCTTTAGGACTGTTAAGGTTGTACATTGTCACTATTTGAGAGACTTTTGGTTGGATATATGACTGAAGTTTTACTGTGATTTGTAGTCTTTAATTGATTAATGGTGAATATTCTTGTGTTTTAATTGTCAAAGTTAACTAACGTTCTATGGCACAGTATTAATTGTGTGCATAACTAATTGTGTTGTGAGAGTTATAGTTGATTACTCTTTTGTGTAATTCATAGCTTTGTGAGCTATTAAATCCAGTACTAAATTTAACTAATTTATCCCTAATTATAAGACCTCTATCCCCAAAGAACTCATGGGAATTTCCCACATGAAAAGTTTTTGCAGCAAACTTGTAACAATATGTTTTTAAAGGACTGTATCCCACGATGCACTTTCATCAGAGCACACACGCATGTAGGAGCCAATTCCTAGCCATAAATACCAATTTTTGCAGCAAACTTGTAACAATATGTTTTTAAAGGACTGTATCCCACGATGTAATTTCATCAGAGCACACACGCACGTAGGAGCCAATTCCTAGCCATAAATATAAATTTTTGCCTACATATAAGTTATTTTGTTATTGTGATACAAAACTTGTTGTTTATTATAAATAGTGCATTATTGGGACCTAGCACAATAATAGTGACCTAGAATGTACTGCTGAAAAAAAACTAAGTCTAAGCACTATTGAATCACACAATTTGGCAGCAAAACACTTTTATGTAATGGGAAGGTGAACATTCCCTTTTTTTTTTTTTTTTTTATTTTAAGTGTGGTTTCTATCTGGGTGAAGATCTTAATAATGTTAAAAAAAACACTGTTCACAGAATAGTAATAGCTCTAACTGTATGACCTTTGTTGTATTTTGGTACTATTTTTATGTTCAAAAATTTTCCGGCAATAGTACCACCCTAAACGTTCACTTTGTCTGTAAAGTATTCCAAGCTTTTCCAATTTACATTTTCATTAGGAAAGCTACCTCCCTTAATTACAGCGTTAAATTTACTTACATCATGTAGGCATTTACTTTTAATAGTAACCATAACTTTCTTTCTTTCTGTGAACGTCCAGTGACAAGTGATTTAAGACGATGCCTTAATACCAACAAAGGGCAATAATTTCCCAAAGAATCTAATAAAGAGATGGATATGTTTATATGTTTGGCTACTTTACTAAGTGCTATTACCATTTACATACACTGTATTATATTATTAAAAACAACTGTGTAAAATGGATTACTTAAATTTATGTGTGTAAATTTTTTACTTTAACTGTATAATGGACCCATCGCATGAAATTTTTAATACGTTGAAATGTATGCCATATTGTTAATAATGAAGAAATATGAAGATTCCAAAAATAATGTTTTTTCTAAACACTATAGTTTAGGAATGGGAAGCAAGCAAAGTTCGGGGAAGCAGCAGGCAACCGAAAACATATTTTGATTGGTCCACGTCACAAGCCATAACGGCGAGCACAGATGATATAAAGGCTTAAGCTAGCCTACCACTTAGTGAGTAAAGTGTAGCGTGTTGGTTATGGTACTTGGCTGCTATAATCAAGGATCCGGGTTCGAAAGCCACGTACGACGCGTATATTTAAATAATGCTACTAGATAGTTTTACAAGTGTCTTGATACAAAAATGTTTTATTAATTTTTTTAAACCATCTATTTTCCCTTTCCGCAACCATATTAATACGATGTCTGAAAGGGCTTATTTGCGCGGAAGAAACAGCGATTTAAATTGAATGCGAATCGCGAAAGTGATTTTTTTATGTGATCTAATAGGATAGTGTTCCTACATTAAAATAATAGGTCATATATGGTTAAGCATGCATTTAGGCTAAATGTGTTTATTTTGTGCGTGTTCAATCACTCGTTACTTCACATATTACGTAATGAACACGTCATTAGTGGTAAATAGTTCTACAGTAGGCTTATGCTACAATGTTATACAACAAAAATAACGATTTTTTTGCGGTACGCTAAATCAAAACCACACAATAGCCCAAAAGTATTCTTTGCTGTATAAATATATGTATTGCATATGAACCTAACATCCGTAATGAAATACAAAATACTATCGATTACACGATAAATTAAATATGGATAAAGAATCAACTGTTGCATGCAAAATCTGAGAAACAATATTATACTAACCCGAAAGATGATTGAACTCACTTAAGTTTTCCAATATCAGCCCAGAGAGTAACCATTGCACCATCGTGGCCGACACTTGGTGTGGTTCTATTGTAAAGTAAATACATGGATATTAAATATGGTAATGGTTTGCGCCAGTAAACATGTTTATTTAATGTATTATTGCATATTACAGAGCTCGGATATTACTCTGATATTGTGCGATATAACAATGTGCGTAACACTAAACTTTTATAAAACCTCCGACTCGAATACCTTTGAAATATAACATTTGTTACATTTTATGAATGACTACATACGTATAACGAAACTAACCACCGTAACATACTTCAAAATCGTTCTCTTTTTTACTGACCAAACGTAGTCTGGCAGTCCGCCGGAGTGCGACAGCAGTCAGCTAGCTTGCCAAGGCTCCGTGTGTACCATGGCTTGTGACGTCACTGCACGTTTCCGCGGGCGTTTTAAAAGCGCGAACTTTGAGTAGCTGTAGTTACATCAAATCGACATCAAATTTAAAAATTTCAACACACATCGATTTCGTTGTATACGCACGTAGTGTGGATGTTCTCATTGAAATTCACTTGAGGGGTCCATTGCCTTAGATGTGTGTTCTGTTTGGGTCTTTATGACTTAATTACTTAATTTGAATTGTACTCTGAATAGTGCGTGTTTAGAAGGCGCAGAAATTTATAATAGTGATACGGGAATTACTTAAATTTAATAACACAGACCTTACTCGTTGTACTACGTACAAAAGTATTTACGTTACACTAGGCTCACCGTGCGAGTTGCCCTTGAACAAAGATTTGCGTTCGCATGAGACAAACAAGCTGCCTAAGCAGTTTCATCTGCCGCGTCGCAGAACCTTGTAACAGGTTCGCACCTGCGATTATATAGTGCATGTGTGTAGAGGTCACCTTCGTGTTTAGCTGGGGAGTACCTACTGACACTGCATGAACTCATGCATGCCATTAGAGTAAATTTTGTATTATATGATTTGGATACATTGAATACAATACTACCCCACTCTTTTTACAATTGGGATCATAGTACAAAAAAAATTCTAAAATATTTTATTCATAATTTAAACAGATAAATTAGGACCTCGCACTTCATACTAGACGCTATACACACACACACGCGCACACACACACACACACACACACACACACACATATATATATATATATATATATATATATATATATATATATGGCGGTATTAGGGACTCAAGGGACAAGATACCACCTACAATATCCAATAAAACGTAGTCACTATAACGTGAGCTTTTTGTTTTTAAAAGACACGATTTTTATAGTTAAGGGCTTGTTCCCGAGTTTTTTTTCAGACTGGTGCCAATAACTCAAATATTTTTTAACCAAAAATTTTTTGAAAAAAAAAAAAAAATTAGTCAATGTGCAATCACACGATGCACAATACTGTGGACGCGTTTTTTTAAATAATGTACCATTCGCCAGCAAAAAAAAATCCTTAATTTTTGCTTATTTTCACGACGAAAAACGTGGTACTTTGGGTAATTAAATCTAAAAAACCGTTCAGTATAATTCTACAAAAAAATTCAGCTACAAATTATAACATATAAGTGTCAAAACTGTGCAGCGAAATTTTGATATGAGTATTAAGTAGCAATAAAAAAATATTTTCGAAATCACCGCAAAACTCCGTAACAAGGCCTTAAATAAAATTGTGATTGTAATTAGTTAAATATAACCTACTTATATGTGAGATTAGTTTTATTTTGTTAAGACATTACACATTGCCAAAAAAGTTCAATGTTTTAAAACAATTTTCGGTCATAATACTTAAGACGATTATATTATAGTTTTTAATCGAATCTTGTCGAATAACGTAATATTTTCTAAACGCGCAATCATGAAATATTCGCCTTGCCGATTCCATCGCAACTTGCGGCGAAAATTGTTGCAAGCTAAACAAATGCACTGAGGTTTGTAACCTGTAGAATAATTTACCTTAGGGGAAATCAAGATGTCAGGCCTAAGTGGTTGACAACCCCAGTAGCAACTTTTGGTTGGACCAACGTTGGTCCAACGTTTGCGTGCTACGTTGCGCCAACGTAGGCATGAAACGTTGGATCAACTTTGAAATCTCACGTGAAACAACGTAGGTTCAACATTGATTTTTGGTTGGACCCTTACTTATTTCCTAAATTGGCCCAACGTCGCTGGATTATTGAAAGTATGTGTAACAAAGTAATGCCAACCAATTACCAACGTTGGGCCATCATGTCTCTAGAAAAATACACACAAAATTGACTCTACAAAATTTAAATTAAGCACAATATTCACAATTATTTCATTTTCAGAGATCTTGTGGGTTACGCAAATTAGTAAAACCAATAAAAAATTTCGCCCAGAATCGAGGTAGATTCAAACCACAGTTGGAGATTATATCGAAATCTTCGTTACTAGAAATCCATTGTCTTACCAATTGCTCTACACTGCCACAAGTTGATCGATGACATATGAAAGACAAATGTGTATTTAATAGTTGAACCTATAACAAAGAAAGGTGTATCGTTTGCTAATATTATGTTGACAAACAATGCCATGTTCAGCAAACTCACATGCCATAACTTTTAGTGGTTGGCATAATGTCGGTTACACAGCGTTAACCCAACTTAAATGTGCATACCTATTGCCAACGATGTGTTTGCAAACTGGTACCTAACAATTAGCCAAAATATTAAAATTTACAAAAAATACTGTACTTAATATTGTCTTTCATTTCCTAATCTAACGGAGTTGTTTTTAGAGAGAAACACAATTTGGGTCACTGGAAGAGACTGTTTACAAACTTTTTTGCCAATGTCAGTCAACTTCCAAACAAAAGACTTTCCGTAGTTGGCATAATGTGGGTTATACAATGTAGGACAAATTTCCGAAAACAACTTTCACCTAACCGTTTTATTTTCCACAGTTTGCCAACATGTAACCAAAGAATGCAGAATTTATATATATACCATCAGTATCAATTTTTGAACAAATGGAGCATTTATATTATTTTTGATGTAGTATTGGGAATTTATGATAAACTATTGTTGTTTGAGCAATGTTGGTTCAATGTAAAATTATAGTACTAACATTAACGGTATGACTTGTTACCAACTCTCTGCCAACATAAATTCAAAAGATTTTCTTTGTTTGGCTTAATGTGGGCTATGCAACGTTGGGCCAACATACTGAATACAACCAATATTAAACTGTTGGATTTTCAACATTTTGCCAACATGTAACCAACATTATATATTTCATAGAATGCATATTTTTTTATTTATACCTTCATCGTATTTTATTAAATACAAGGGGAATAGGTGTCTTTATAAATGTATTTCGGATTGTTTATAGAAAATGTGCTGTTTCAACAATATTGTTTCAATGTAAAATTACGTATATAACACCAAGAGTGTAACAATGCTCAGCCAACACACGTACATAAATTTTTATTATGTTGGCATAATGTGGGTTAGGCAAAGTTGGGCTAACATATGGAACCTATTGTCCAACAGCCAGATTTCCAAGGTTGTACGAACCTATAACCAACAGAGCAAAAATTACATAGTATTCAATTTTTAAAACTAAGTAACCTTATTATGTTATAAACTAAATGCTTGGTTGTGTAGTACTTTAAAACATGATTTTGAACTTTTTGTGTAAAATAATGGTTTTGCAACGTTAGCCCAATGTAATTATACACACTAAACCCCACCTGTGTGTTTACCAACTTGTTGCCAACATTCAAACCATAAAATTTAAATAACAATATTTTGGTCTTCCCATACTTATTTATTTATAAAGACAAAAAAAATTTAAAAAGACGCATACCATTACATTTGTATACATGCAAGAAACACGCACGTATACAAAAAAAGTTATACATAAAAATATACATAAGAAGTGGAACTGCAAAACAGTTTATTAATCAAGAGTGAAAACTGTCTGAGAAAATAAAAGCCTTAGCACTTATATTTTAGTAATTACAAGTTTACATGATATAAAATAATAAAGTACAGTTATTAGATGAAACAATATTGAATAGTTATTTTTTTTTTCCTGAAATGATCAATTTGTCCTAGTACCTCATTACAATTACTTACACACCTTCTAGTTAAATCACACGTGTAGTGCTTCGTTCGAAAATAGAAGGGGATCTCTGAGAACACATAGAGGTTCTGAGCCCAATTTTATTTAAAATTTCGGAGCTGTAATGCTTTGCCAAAAAAAAAAAAACAGTTGGAAACGAACACAAAATCAGTAGCTGTTCTTCGTTGTTTTAGAGTTTGTGTGTTGAGAATTCTAGTAGTTTTTCCATATTTAAGTTCTTCAGATTCTTTCTTAAGATGCTTTTAACGATGTACCTAAAGGGTGTTTTTTGTGTCATTTCAATTCTGTTAGAGTCTGAATTAGTTATTGAATTCCAAACAACAGAACCAAATTCTAGTTTATATCGAACTAAAGCATAGTAAAGAATACCAGTTACATAAAATGTTAAATAATTGATAAAACACAATGTTTTATTTGTTTCTGCTGTAATATTGTCAACGTGATGGTGAAAATTTAATTTAGAATGTGATAATACACCAAGGTCACGTAAACACGGATTTTTTCTAATTATTTTCTATTTATAATAAACCTGAATTCAGTGTTGTTATGTTTCACGAGAAAATTTAATAATTTCCATTTTATCATAATTTAATTTCATACCATTCGGTAGACACCAGTTGGTAATAGCGTTTATATAATTCTGTAGAAGTAGGCAGTCATTTATGGTACACACAGTATGATAAAGCTTTAAATCATGAGCATACAAAAGAGCCTTAGATTTAGGAAAAATAACAGTTATATCATTAATAAATACAGTTTAAAACAGAGGTGATAATGTTTTACCCTGTGGTACACCTGATGGATCAATAAATACTTGGGATACTGAGTCCTCAAATCTTACAGCGAAAATTGTATTCGTTACGTAACTATAGATCCAATTAACATTATCAGTACTAACACACACCCCTCAAGAAAATGAACCTGCCAATCACCTGCACTCACTGAAAAATATATCGACTCTGAAAGTACATAAGAAGAGAACTGTAAACTTATTTTTCAGTGCACAATAAATGATACGTACACGATTAAAATTAAAATATTAATGTAGAAATTATATTATTCTGTGAAATTTCTGAAAAACCTGTAAAAATAAATATAACATTTCCAACTTTAATTTTTTGAGGTAGTTTTGTAGCTAGTGTAACTTCTTTCTATAACATGACAGTAATAAACTGAGCAATGACGTAAATTAAAGTTATCAAATTTAAAATCCTAATAGTTTTAATCTCATATAATTTGTCGTGATGGAGAATGACCAAATCAAACGTACAAGTTTTTAAATTGAGGTTTTATTATTTGAAATATATAAAAATTGTAACTTATTCCTATAAGTTAAGTATGTTAGATTTTTACATTTCCTAATTTTTTAAAATGGAAAATAAATTTAGGCCACATGGCGTGTTGCACTTTGTTAAATTTTTAAGAACAAATCTACATGCGCTCCCAATGAAAACGATTAGGGTAGAGTAAGTCACAGTAGGTACATGTGCACTTTCATCATGTTATGTTCCACGTAACTCTAGTGTTTAGAGATAAAACAACATTCAAAACGTCTCTTTTGATGTTTCAGAGTTAAAATAGACTTGCTTGTTTCAACGTATGACGTAATGCGTTTGTATTATACCTGCGTTTATTGTTAAAGACATATCATTATTTCTCTTTGTAAATCTTCCTACAAATGACATCCACAAAACAAGATCTTAAACTTGGCTCCTAGTGAAGTAACACTCGTCTGCCATGTAGAAAGCGTGACTGTTAATACGCAAACGTTACCCTCCTACAATGCAGAACCGCTTTTCATGCACAGTTTTAATTTTATTGCATTCTCCTTTGAATTAAGAAATTATGGTCCTTTTCCAAAAGTTATTTCAGAAATACTGTTGGAAGTCACATTCAATTACACTGATTTAGATTGCAAACCTTTGAAGACAAGCACTGAAAGTTTTGTCAAGAATTATTATTTAACTGCTCACTTATTAATGTAATGTGACATCCATAAAGATAAAAATCTAATCTTAAGCAATAAAAACCTATTCTTTCTTCAAAATTCTTGGTGTGTTTAATAACATTATATACGAAAGGGAATCAGACTAAATAAGATTTTCTTTGTGTGTGTGTGTGTGTGGAGGAGGGGTGTATGCGTTCGTCTGCACCTAAAACATTTCAACAAACACCGAATTATATCTTACTTAGTACACACATGGTATTTATTAAGTTAATTTCATTTTTATTATGTTTAATCCGTAATGAAATTTGTTTTAAATTTCGTTCATTCAATTTTTTTATCACATGAAATATCCGAGGAACCACTTTTCAGAATTCCGTTTAACTCGCTGCTCATGAAATAATATCCATGGTGACTTGACATAACATGTATAATTTTTATGCTGTGTTCATATTTTCTTAATGGATGAAAATTTTATATTTCTCTTTTCTAATATGCTTTACCTGAGAAAATAGTATTCCGAATTTCATACAACTCTGTGCACTTGTAAAACTTACTCAATATACTTTAATTTTACGTATTTACGTGAAGCTATGCTACCCTTGAAAAAACTATTTCGAGCATTTCTTGAAAGTGTGAGATATCTAAAGGAATTGTGCAGCTTTGTACACATGTGGTAGTTAATACAATGACTTGAATGTAACCAAATGTGACAGAAAAAATGTTAATATAAAACAAATTAGCTCAATAAGAACTGGAGTGAGTTTCAAATATTTTTGAAATTGTTAATTTCCCATTAACATAAACAATTATTAACAACATACATAATCGAGCATTAATTTGCCTGACTGAAGAAACTAAACATATAAGTAAATAAATAAATAAATAAATAAATAAATATATATATATATATATATATGACGTCCTAGCGAGTCCCACAGTACCGATACGTTATTTAGGATACTAATTGCCATAAAATAACTTGAAACCATGTACATAACATGTATTATGTTTAAGCACATTCTTCTCGGTAAGCTATAATTTAGTATATTTTATTTGCTACATACTTTTCTTAATTTTTCCTCTGGGCCTACGTGCATGAATCTCTGCGATTTTAATTAACTTCCACAGTCTTATAGTATACAGAGTGTTTCTTAAATGCACGGAAATTTTCCGAAATAATATTCTTCACGAAAATATAATGTGCAAACATGTACAACTTGTTTTCACCTCAACGTGCAACCAAAAGGCGTTACGCCCTTTTGAAGGAGAAAACCCAGTAACTTAACGCTTTTAAAGTGCTAACACAGTATCACGTGATACCAGAATTTGTGTGTTAATGAAAGAAGAAACAATATGATGTCAGCGGGGATAGATCCAGCGCCGTCTTTATTTCTGAATAAAAAATCAAACGACATTTTTGAATCGTTACATAATTTAATTTTAAAAATATAGCTAAACAAAGTTTTTAATTTGCAGATTTTGATACAAAACTGTTTATGAACGAAACCACGTGTACATTAAGCTTATTCCGTACATTTTCGACGAAGTCTAGTCTTTGTGATAGTAGCACAGAAATAAATGTGCTATGTTAGAAAATAGAAAGAATTCAATAATACTTAAAGTATGGTATAAATATACTACTTGCATTGAAATTTTAGGTAGAGAAAGTTTATTCCGCCGTCAGTTCTTGAAAAACAGTAGTTGTTTTAAAACTTAACAAGTGGATAATATTATGTATATATACATTATATACAGAGTAGGCTCCCGATTATCCGTGTGTGCATTATCCGATATGCGGATCATCCGCGAAAATATTTCCCTTTAAATATTAAAAAAAAGTTGAAAAAAAAATTATTAAACAGTTTTGGTTACATACAAATACACACTATTTGCTCGCATAATATTCACAAACGTGTTATGCCCGCTATCATATTTTGAAAGGTTTGAAGATAATTTAAGTATTTTCCAGCAAGCAGAACAATTAGTTCCACTAATGAATAGATTGACGAGATTGTACCTAATGTCGCACGTGAATGGGTTAACGTTTTTTTATCTTGGGTAAATAAGATACCCGTAATTTTTCTATTTTTTAGATAACTAGCGCATACCCACTCATCATTAATGCGAAAAATCGAGAGTGTATTGCATTAAATTGGTGTATTTTTATTGCAGGAATGAATTTGACCTTTTTCTTTCTATTGAGATCTACGAAAGGGTAAAAGTGGATTACCCGTGAATTTGAATTATCCGAGGCATCAGCCCCCTCCATTAGTGCGGAAGATCGGGAGTTGACTGTGTGTATATATAAAGAAGATCGATATATTTCTTCTAACGGACCTGATGCTACATGTGTGTTTCTCATTTTAGCATAAACTAACACTTCTTTTGAATTTAAAATGTATAATTTTATGACGAAATTTTTTGTACATTCACTCTGATTTTATCTTATAAATTTAATTATTAACGTCTCGTACACTATAATTCTCATTAACACACACATTAAAAAATGGGAAGCCAATATGCAGCATCAGTACCATCAGGAGAAATATATCGATCTTATTTGCATGTAACGCCATTGTGTATCAAAAACATTTACAATACAATCATAGGGAATATTTTATAATCAGATGTATGGAAACTCATTTGTATTACAAATTGTGGCCTCATAAACGACAAGCCACATGTAGATACGGTTCTTTGCATGACTATTCCGTAACCCAAACGTTCATTTTCAACAGAATAGCGAACGATCACGTATAGGCTATATTACTTCTGTCTGAAAGCGTGTAACATTTTCACTGTACAAATACAATCTCTTGCTAACTGGCCAATTAAAAATGTGTAGGACCTAAGTTGCCATAAGTTAAAAATGTGTGGTTTAAATACACTGTCTACATTGCCGCAAGACAATAATTTTTAAATCAATGAATCGATCACTTATAGGACATAGTTATTTTTTCAGCTAACACCGCAACAATTAAATCAAATAAGCCTTACTTATCACACACTCACAAACACACACACACACACACATATATATATATATTTGTGTGTGTGTGAAAATGTATCTCAGGAAATATTTAGAATTACATTTCGTGGTAGAACTTTGTCAAAAATGGAGACGTTTACGTGATATCACATTAGCTAAGCTAAACTCTTACGGCAATTGTATAACCTTGAAATAATTTATTGTTTAAAAATTCGTGTTTTCGTAAAATATAGACCACACTTTTAAATTTAACCACGATGTTTAGAACAATTTTTTATTCTCGTCGGGTAGTGATTCGAATAATTATTCGGAATAATATGATTTTTACCTATAGCGGTAACAGCTTGAAATACACCCACATGACGGCTTTAAAATCTCTGCTTCCTTTAAGAATTTTTAAATAATATTTACAAATACAGTGTAAATAGGAAACCACGGACTGAACACGATTAAATAACAGAGCTGCACACAACAGACAGGTCAACAAAAAGAAAGAGACAACAAATTTATCTGGTCTGTTAAAAGTAAAGTTATTCTGTGATTTCTATGATGTCAAGAATAGAAATTCAGTTTACAGTCAATCGTGTGTACGTAGAAAAATTCTTGATTTGGCACTAAATAGCAAAGTATTTTACATAAAATCTATCGCAATTGCTAACATATTATGGATTTCCCTTGCTAAGCTTTCATCTTATTCTTTTTTCTTCATAGCAGCATAAAATGTATTACATTATATTTAGTGTACTATAAAATCTCTATTCGCAAAACCATTTGCTGCTTTATTCATCTGCACTAGAATTTCGTAACAATTAGCCAGGGTGAATTGTTTGGCTGTCAGCTCTTCCCCATTTGCGACCTTTAATTAATAGGACTTCCGCTGTCTTCAATATTAGTCATGCACGAAATTATACTTGGCATAATAAGACGGTCAGCGCACCCTGAATCTAAAATAAATGTAATTTCTTTTTCACCCTCTTCACCTTGAGCAAGGCCTGCGTCTTCCTTTCCCCTTAGTGGCAGCAAATTTAACTTCTGCCAATTAAAAAATTGCTGCAAATTGTGCAGAAACTGTATATTTCAATCGCCGATCTGGCTTACCTGTGATATTTTATTAATACGTTTTTTACGGTAGAAGAGAAAGTAAAATATAAATGGACCCCTACGCATAAATTTAATACTTTGTAAGTTGTGTGCGTAAAAAGAACAGACAATCTACTGGAAACAAGCGAATGCACGGATGCAAGGTACACAGGTAAAATAGAATTTGCGTACTAGCGTTACATAAATTTGGCGAAACATTTATCCGTGTATAACAACAATGAGGGCTATTAAATAAAATTATAGATGGGGCGTGGTCCGTGTTTTGACTCCTTTGGATGTTTGCACGTAAGTGATACATTCATTTTATTTATTTATTGACGGCTTAGTTACAGTGACGAAGTTAAGGCACTAGTTTTGATCTTCCACATAACCACTGTTACATCAATGGTATATTAACAAATACAAAATTACAAATGAACCACATACAAAATAACAATAAACTACATCGCTACTGTAAGCTACAGATACCAGATACACAAGAGTAAGAAAACAGTAAATGTTGCTTTAGATAAGTACAAAAACTTTAAGAGAAAAATGGGTAATTAATGACTGAACAAATTAAAATCAAGTGGGAGAAAACAACTCACAGATATTGTAGATACCAGTTCGAATTAAACACTGAATAAGAAAATAAAACAAATGATAGAAAACTCATCCAAAAACCTTGAGCAATTGGTGATCCTACTGCATACTAACATTTTTAAAGTCTTGAATATTTCTTGCCTTGTGCTCCAAATCATTCCAGCAATGAGTAGTATTTACTACGAACGAACCAGATTTATGTTTGGACTTGTGAATACGTATTGACAGTTTAATGTTGGAGTGGGAACGAGTGTTCTTCGTGTGGAATGATCTAAGAGTTTTAAAACGTTCAAATAGATACTGCGGGGATGTCGTAACCAGTATTTTGTGTATGAGTGTAAGGGAATGAAAAACCAGTCTGTCAATACGTTTTAGCCACGAGAGCTCAGTGTAGTTAGTATTAACTAATGTGGTCACGAGAGTTAGCATTGGAAATGAAACGGGCACAAATATTTTCCAAACGTTGGAGTCTTGCACACAGATCCGATGATACAGTTTTGTAAATGACATCACTGTAATTTATTATTGGGTGGATGAGACTGACGGTTAGCTTTATTATTATTCTATGCTGTGACAACACATATGTTTCAAGCGTTGATGGGAGTGGAGTGCAGCGTAAACTTTCTACGTAAATGCGAAACCTGTTTATTATAGGTTACTGTCTAGTCTAGGAATGTTGTGTACGGCAAACATTGGATGTAACGTTCACACTGGAGTGTAATGATGACTTCTATAAGCACGTGTGTCACTGCAAAACAACACCCAAGAGAAGTCCATCGTATAATTACATTTATTCATATTCTTTTGTGAATAATTACTAACTACAAAACAAGGAACTTCCCTCATATTTACTTACATCAAACAATAATGTGTGCTACGTGATAGATGTGTTTCGACAGTTTCCAAGAAGTTTCTTCTCATATAGAATGAACTGTCTTATACGAAATGAAATAAATAAATAGTAAGGGTTATTAGTAATGTTTTTAAAGTAATTAATGTATAGAGACGAATTTTATCTTGTTGCTTATTATGCTTTAAAATTAAATAGAATAATTGTTACCATGTTCGCCTTTGTTGACATTGAATCATTATTATGTTTGCATCATTCGTGTGGCATGATATCTATAAGAACAAAACACACATAAGAAATCCCTGCGACCAGCAAATTTAACTAGTACTTCTGTCCAGAATTGTTTCATGACTTCCAGCGGTGAATAGATTCAGATTCCTTCTTTTATGTTAAAATCACGCTTATAAAACTAATTTATAGTGAACTAATATCTACAATCCCATCATTTTTTATAAAAAATTGTTTTAATTGTTATGAAAGTGTCCATCCTTAATTTGAATATAATGTTATTGATTTAATTTGTATACCTATTAAAACACAGATAATGTACACAGAATGTTTTATTCATAACTGACTGAATATGTAACGAGTGGTTACAATATACGAACTGTGTGGTTTGTCAACAAAGGAAATTTAATACAGTTCAAATATTTGGACGTAATGACTATCATAAGCTACATATTACATTCGTTTGATCCCTGCGCAAACTTAAGACTAGTATGATAACGTTAATTTCTAAAATGGGTCGAATTTTTCAGCTTCCAGCTTCCTCATAATGTATGTCTGGATAGTTAAGACATTGGAGAATATTCCTATCGTGTAACTTTTTTCCCACTGTATTCAGTCGTACGATATTGTACTATTTTATTTTTGGAGCGTTTAACGGCAAATAAATCTGTCGATAAGTGGATTTGCTTGTGATTATGGAGCATGTTCCTCTCTGCTATAATTATACTTCGGGTATTTGCCATTTAAGTTACTCGGCACATGTATGTCAAATCTCTCTGTATATTTTCCGTGACTAAACAACAACAACTGTATATCCTACAGTGGGACACTTTCTAAAACTAATAACTATAGCAGGGGACCTGGATTCTAAATAACGCTAACTCTAAAATTTAAGAATAAACAAAAAATATAATATTTTCATTGTGTGCATTTATTTCTGTCTGATATATGATACTAACCACAGTAAAATTATTAAGTTTTTATTAGTAACACGTTTAAGGTATAAATAAAAGCACACGAAAAATATATTATATTTTGTTACTATTTCTTAAATTTTCGAGTTAGCATAGTTTGGAATTCAGGTCCCAATTTAAGAATACTTGAATTCCCAGTTAATTACGTCTGTTAGGCGGAGCTCACAGCCGAGTTAAATTGTTACCAATTGATCTTCTTCTAGTTCAAATTCCGTCCTAGGACGTCCTCTCAGAAACGTTCAGTGACATACACTAATTGCGAGATATCCTCTGACAGCAGCATCTGCTGAAAATTGTTTCTTCTTCACTTGATATATAGCCCTTTGGTTGTTTTCTATCGCTCAGCGTTCAATGAAACTGTAAAATTAATGGCGAAAAATTGCTCGTTTTTGTTCATGGAGACAGATATATTTGAATTTTTAACCCCCCCCCCCTTTTACCTGCTGTCCTAGTGCTCGAAGCATTATATAGTAACATTACATGAACTTATTCGTGAATAACACAGAGGTTGGGAATTCAGGTTACAACACAGATCGCCCAGGGTGTTGCTCTATGAACTATTCTGTATTTAGGTTTTCAATCATCAATCTGTACCTGTTCTGCAAGTTCGTGATATAATGATAGTAAACTGTCGTTTTCCTTACTGTGCACCAACATTTCTGATGAATACTTGATTATGCAGCACTGGTGAAATTAGTTGTACAGTTTTAATCCATAGATGATGCACGGATGGTAACATACAGAGTATTTGTTGGTGGACAGAATTGTATACATTTTCATGACATACGCTTATAATGATGGCAACATGTAGTGTTTCAGTAACTAATACAACGATTAAAAGCAGAACATTTAATAAAGTTGATTTAGACAATGTAATAAAATATTGCACATATACATGTGCGTAAAGTTACTCTATTACAACTTTTCCATGCTCTACCTGTTAGAAAATTCCTAATTGAGCGTATATTTCTTTCGAATGTCCTCATTGTAGCAGTTATACTGAAAAATCGCCGTAAACTGTAATGTTCTAGACTGTTTATGGTAGATAACATTTCAACATTGAATCCTTGAGATAATGGAGTAAATTTTTCTCCATGAATGCTAAATATCAGCCACCTACGAAATTTTTCACTCATTCGTGTTGTTTTTGTCAATAGCATAAGACTTCGGGCCCCACGACTTTCGACATAGGTCGGTCAGTTTGTAATGTGTGTATTGCTTAGTCACGTATAGATGAGTTGCTTACCATGTGCGTGAAAACGTAACTCCTTTTGCTCCTCTTCGAATTGCTTCGCTGTCTCTGTATCAAACAAGTCTGGTTAAGATATAACAATTCGGAATGATATGCATCATTCAGACTTAGTACCGACATTCTGTTTGGGTTTACGTGGTCTTGAATTTACTATGAAAATCGTACTTGCCTCTATTAAATTGCTTCGCTTGTAAACAACTGCATGTTGTTGCAAGGACGCATTACATAAATTTTATGAGTATCAATCTGAGTGAAAAACTCTTAAGCTGTTCCAAGGTCTGGTTTTCGGGAAATCTGCACCTAAACCTTAAAAATGAAGAATGTTCATGAACTCAATTTAAGGCCTGATGATTAATTGGTTTTTCATATTCAGATATTTAGGAACTCGCAAACGTATTTACCAAAATTATGTCACCTAATACCAGCCAAACCAGGCAGTTTAGAAGCCCTGTTGATATTATTCGTTACACAGATCTGCTTATAGTAACCAATATTGTACCTCATTTTTTAACTCTCCGTCTGGGAAGTCCATGGAAAAATTAACTTTTCATCCACAGCGAGTTAAATAAAGGCGTAACTTTTAAGAGATTCACAAACAATGTAAGCAGGTATTTAGGCTTAAGTTTGCGTCGACAGCGTGTTCATTAGAGACATAGTTACTGCATTAGACAGGCAAGAAACTAGTAAGGATGTGGCCATGGCGTACAATTAGGAAACAACATATTCCAGTGATATTTATTTCTTTTCGACAACGATTACACTAGAAACGATGACACGCAACTTTTTACAAGGAAAGGGATTGGGAGAGGCACCAGCTATTCCTTTCGTTTAAAAAATACAGCATAATTCTGCAGTCGTTTTGGTAAACCATAGACGAAAGAAATGAGGATGGCCAGAGAAGGGTTTGGAACTCAGTTACTCCCGAATGCGAGTCAGCATGTTACCATAACAAAAACTCGCTCGGTTTTTGTAACTGAAAGGAAAGCAACCATGGCTTGAATGAAGGAGTCATCACATAATTCGCCTGGAGAGAGTTTGTGAATCATAGCGAACCGTAACAATGATGACCGGGATAGACAGAGTGCGAATAAAGTGCTTGACGGGGTTTAGCACTCGCCACCTTAGAACTCCTAAGTTTCTGTCATTATTTCCACACAAATATTTAGAACTAAGTTATACGCACGATATGGCACAGATATTACCTTATGCGCTATCAAACTGTAACGCCTTCACTATCTTTCCTAATTCTTAAAAGTACCGCGGTTGTCGCAGTAGCCAGAGCACTCGAGTCACGGGCGTCATTTAGGGGGGCAGGGGGGAGATAAATTGCCCCCTACCTGGGTTTCGACTTTTGAGTGTATAAAATAATTTTGTGCATTTTTTGTTGTTTAAATAATGATAACCTAAGCATATAAACTGAAGTTTTATTATTAAAGTTTCTAATTTATACATGCTTAATTAATAAAAAAGATGGAACACGGACACTGTCGCCGAAAAAATATCAGGCCCCCTCCCCCTCAAGAAAAACCTGAAATGGTGCCTCTGACTCGCGTCGCAACAATAAGATCCGGGTTTGATTCCAGGCGGGGTCGGTCAATGGAATTTTTCATGTGGAAATCGTGCCGGACAATGCCACTGGTCGGCGGGTTTTCTCGGAGATCTCCCAGTTCTCCTGGCCCTTCATTCCTGCACTGCTCCATACATCACATCACCCTTCACCAGCGATGCAAACCTAGATGTTAGGTGCTGAACAAGATCTCTTCAATCACTCTAATTTTTAACTGGTGACCATCGAGAAGAAAAAGTATTTTTCCCTTGCAGACAGTTACGAGTTAAAAATCATTAAATTAATGAAGTTGTAATCAATTTGTTACTCTTGAAAATGTATTATTGGTGCCGTATTGGGCACTAAATGTTAAGACAAACATTTCTGTGCGTTTGAAACGGCACGAAACGAAGAATTGTAAGATGGCGGGAACTGATCCTCCTTTAAGAAGAGAGTGTGAGCTACGTGGCCGGACATGCGGCGCACGAGAGCGGATGCATGACGGTGATCCGCCAGCAACGCAGGTGAGGTCTGGACGCGTGATTCAGTAGGCGGGGACACGCATTGCGTGCGGAGCGGTGGCGCGAGGACGCACCCAGCGGGGCGGCGCGGTGCGTCCCAGCGGGGCGCGCGCACATACCCGCAACTCCGCACGCACGTTTGCGATAACCAGCAGCACGCCAGATACCACTAGATGCGTGCGCGCGCTTGCAAAATGTATAATACATGTTCGCTGCAACCTGTCATCCGCACACGCCCTTCCAAATCATTGCACGGCATTGACTTTGATGCCACACCAATATCCATCATAGTCTAGCGTGGTGGTATGTTTGTAAGGACACTTACATTTTATTGTTAATAGCGGCCAGAAAAATGATTGTGATGAAAAACCGTAGTATAATGAAAAATACTTATCTCGAGTGTACATTTCATTATATACACGTGTCCCATAAGTCCGAATTCATAGGGTAAATAGAAATTTGTGAAATATAGAATGTTTTAATATTGTTGTAGCGTGTTGGCGTAAGACGGCAGCAGTGTGTTCACTTCCATGTGTCATTAAAACAGAAATGGCTCAAATTGATGGTCGCAATGTACTTTACACATGTCCGGTCCCATAAGGAAGGTGAATGTTATGAAATGTTATTGTGAATAACAACATTACTACTAGATGCCGTTCCATCCCGCCGACCGTGTTACATATTGTACAAAGCAGTTTGAACCATCGCATACGCATGAGTAAAGTACAGATACTGGATCATTTTCCGACTCGATTGTACTTTTTTAAGGTCTTAAAATTTCAGAAAATGTTTTTTTTTAATTTTATAAAATATAATTTTATTAGTTCTTAAAATATTGCATTTGCATATTTGATATGTCCAACGAAATATTTTAATGACATGCTAAAGATTTGGTAGGCCTCCTGCTAACAAAACTCAGTTATTTGCCTCAAACAAATCCAGGGAACAAAATAATTTGGTACGAGCAAACAAATATTTCGTTGCCCCCATACAAACCAGTTATTTGGTTGATTGAAAAAAATTTGTTTGCACCAACAAAATTTTTTTCTCAGTGCGTCATTTGTTTATAAATGGTGTTAATTATCGTCTGGTAACAAAAATTCGGGCTAGGACTGTGTAGATGTTGTTACGTTAGCATGGAACTAATCACCTACGCTACACCATTAGCTGCATGGGTATCCAAATGTAAATTTGTTTGGAAATATTTCCGATGTAATCATACAACACAGCTGGCAATTTCGGTACAGTTTGTTTCATACAATTTGTTGTGAAAAACATGTTTAACCCTATAATATAATTTGATAACAGAAACAATGGAACGTTTATGAAAAAGCACACAATTGAAATCTCAGAGGTTGGGTGTATTATAGACAACTAAATTCATTGCACCAAATCAGGGAGTTGGAAGTTATTTAGTGAATGCATGGTGCTTAATATAATGTAAGACTGAATGCGTTGATTATTCTTACGAAGGTAGAAATTCGTCCGCTATTGTTCTTGTACGTTACTATTTATAATTAGAAAAAATTATCTAGTTATGATTTTGCTTAACGTTTAAGCAATGATGTCACTAACATGTTTCAAGTAATAATCAGTCGAAGATATATTAGATAATGATTAACACAGTAATAATATGCTCACGCTTCCTTGTCTTCTATGCCTGCTTGGTGCGCTGCAATGATTCGTTGCATGACGTTTCTGTTTTGTAATGTTAACTACTTACACTCCCTCGTTTACATATTATACAGTAAATAAATTATTTGTTGTACATGTCTTACTGTAATAGGTTTACTTTACTGGTGACAGCGTATGATATTCTACTTACTTAGAATTGTATCTCTGCCCATTTACATATTTTTCAGGAGTAAATGAATTTCTCTTATTTTGTGCCCACGTAAGTTTTTGCCCGGCGGAGGAGGAATCGGAGTACTCATCATCCAAAAAAAAAAAATGTATTTTTACTTTTGTCGTGTTCATTTTTTAGTTTAATTTGATGCAAAATTTAATTTTCCATGATAATCTTACCCTGCGTTATAGGCATCAATGACTACAATTACGTGTTTTGATAAAGAGATTCTTTCCCATTATGTTACGAAATAATTGCACAGTGTACAAAATCAATTTTGATTAAAATGTCATGTCCACTGCAATAATCCATAGCTAATAAGGCTCATAAGTATACTTAACTTTAGTTACCAATATAACGTTCAACAATTTTTTACTGGTTATTTGTTGCCAAAAATAAATTTGATTACGTATTTAATTGGGTATATTGCGATGAAAATATTTTATAGATAAATAATTTGTTTCATCTATTATATAAAAATAAACTGAAATTATGGTAGGCAGTGAAAATTTTTTTTCTGAATGAAACGCTAAGTCGTGGAGTGAAGTCTTAATACATAATGACTCGGTTTATAATAATTTGTTAGGAGTAAACCTTGAGAAAATAATTATATGTATAGGCCTACGACAAAAAAAATATTTATTCTAATGGAAGAACATATGGCTTAATTAGGAGTGGTGATTTTAGAGACGAAAAAACTATTTATCTATAAAATTGTAACAGTAATTAAATAGAAACACCCAAGTCCATGATTTTCACAAAAACGTTCTCAAAAGCAAACCAATGCTTTGAAACGGGTCACTTCTAATGGCATGAACAACTAGCTATCATTGCCTTTTCGCATCTGTGTAAAAAGCTAGCTGTACAGCATCGTAATTTTTATAGAATTCTTAGTCTAGGACATAAAAGTTTAAAAATGTTACCATTTTAAAATTTCTTCATGCTTGTGTATGTTGCAATGTGACCAATGCTGCATCTTGTCTTAAGTGTGTGACAATAATTGAATTTGTTAGGAAGTACAAATTTTTCTATTTTACACGAAAGCTTCTTGTAAAATGTGCGCGAATTCTATATCAAACAAATTATCTTTGAAACCAAAAACTACTAATGACTACTATCTTCATATGATGACATTTCACACTACCGACAGTATTGTGTTCCTGCTAACGTATAACCACGAGACCAGATATCGGTAAATAATGTTAAGTGATGTCATTGTTAGTGTAAAAAAATTAACAAATAATAACACAGACTTAAAAAAAATTTTCCCTGAAAAATTTATTAAAAAGCAAAATATAAGTAAGTTATTTATAGGCTTCTTAGAACACATTAAATTTATTAGGGCATTAATGTACAATTATGTTATTTTTGGAGTTCGTGCCAAACAAGTTTTTAAGAAATCCTACGAAATTTCCTAAAATTGACAAAATACATTTAATGTTACGTTAATTCGATAATAGACTGTAGCAATACTAAATAAAACCAATTTACGAATGAACATAACTGCCTAAAGCGGCACATTAATTACATAAAAAAAACAAAGTAAACCTATTTACAAAAATAAGCGGAAAAGGGATTTAAAATAATACCTCGAAAATCTAAATACATTAAGGCGATTCTGAGCATCAAGAAACCACAATAGAACACATTTAGAGAAAACGTGTAGCATACAAGGACATTGAAAATTTTGATATCAGACACAACTGTGAATGACGTCTGCTCTCACATGTATGCCTGTATTCGAGTCGCTCACTCATGGCGCTCTCCACCAAGCCCATGTATATGCCCACCGCTGTGCCCCGTGCTGTCGGCTGCTGTATTTGCGTCGATTAAGAAATGCTTAGTTGTAGTCAACGTTCAATTTCATTATATTAGATATATACCTACGCTACTTCATTTCACGTTTGTTAACCTTGGCTGCACCGACTACAAAATAATTTAACAATAATTGTATATTATTGTCGTAATATATTTATTGTGCTGTAAGTAGTCTAAAAATAACCTAATTATTTTTTATTTTTAGTGAATTTTTTCAGAGTTAATTTTTATAAAATCGGTGTTATTTTTTTTACAATTGTTGTATTGCTTGATTTTTACGTAGTTCCGGTGCCTGTCTTCCACATTCGTGTTATTTTTCGTTAAGGAGTTCCGTTGTGCCTTCGCAGTCCAAGTCTGTCCAGAACGTCCTTGACCATAGTTAGGTATAGGCGGTTCGGGATAAAGTGAACACTCAGAAAAGCCCTGCTAAATGTCTATTTTCAGCCAATTCGTATCTTTCCGCGCGTAATGACTAATAACGTGAAATGCCGAATCTCTCTGGACACGTCACTTGATTTTTGCGCGTTTACGATAAATTTTGGTGTCAGTAGGAACCTATATAGTTTGATAAAAAAAGTTTATTATTCATACAAAACACAAATATGTTGACTTTAGTTGATTTTATTTCAGTAGTGTTGCAGGTAAAAAGAAAAATACACGGAACTATCTTCGGCAATCCGCTGCCAACCGTACAACAAGTAAGGTAACTATAGTTAATGTTGAATTATATGCAGTAACGGCAAGTGAATTTTTTCAAAGGTTAAATCTTTAGTGCTCACTTTATTCTGGACAACCTATACCTACCTAGTCGTGTATTGTCATAAACCTACCAATTTCTTAGTCCCTACACAGTTCCTACTCGAATTTGAGTAGTTCCCCTGGCGTATCTTCAAAATCCAGGGTCCAATGCCAATAAAATTAAAATGGATTCCCCTTTAAAATATCCCCTTTCCAACAAAAAATAATTTTTCCAAGCCGATTTATAAATTACTGAGTTCTGAGGTAACAAACAAAAAAAATACAAACGAATTGAGAACATCCTCATTTTTTATGTTGTTTAAAAAGGAATAGCAATATTTTAATAAAATTAATTTAAATAGTTAAGAAGATGAGATAGTATACAAACGCAAGTGGAAATAACTGCAGTCGAATGCTGAAGCGTAGCTGAAATTCCGCAAAATAATACAAAAAGCAATGAAAGGGGCAAGTATTAGCTGTTGTCAACAAACATCTAACATACGTACCATTCCAGAAAGAAATGTAGTCGTATCCCAAAATACGAGACGAAAACAAATTTAAAAATAGAACAGTAGAAACACAAATCGATTCCGGTATTAAATATAGTCGTCGTTTAGAGAAAGACGACACAAAAACGGTAGAAAATTAAATAAACGACATGAGGTGTATAAAAATAACGATAAAAACAGATAAGTACAACGCTGACAACACAAATAACAAGAGCCACGAATTAATGTGAACGAAGATAACACAACGAATATAGTACATACGATAATAGTAAGTTCCCTTCGACAGGAGATGCAATATTTTGGGAACTGAGATAAATATCCTCCTTCAAGCACGTTTACAGACTGTGGAATCGAGCTGAACAGTAAGCAGGCGTACATCCTATATAATATACTTGTTTTTTCAGATGTCACAGTCAGTCTGCTAGAGTCCCCGAAACTGTACATGTATATGAAGATGGGAGTGTTCTCAGTTCCCGAATTGTCGCATCTGTTGTCGTCGAAGGAAGGCTGCTTCTTTTCATCTGTTTTCTTCTTGGTTTATCGTGTCACACTAAAAACACTTTCTTGGCCGCAACAAAATATTTGTTGTTGCAATGAAAATGTTGTTTAAATATGAGCCTTTGAAAAGTAACGTTTCAGCAAAGGAAATTTTTGTGGTGTTTTCAACACAAACTTTATGATGAGAAAATTATTATCATTCGTACAAAGAAAGTGATACTATTTTAAACGAAAACATTTATTAAAAATTAACTGTAGTTAAACAAAATATACGTTTTACGAATTTGTCTTAGTTTTAAGCCAATATTCCTTTACCACATGCTAAATATCTTAAAAGAAAATTATTTATTTGCGTAAAAAACATATTTTGTTTTCGTTCAATTACATCAATTCATGCTTCTTGTCACTTGTGTTTTCACCTCTTTTCTCGTCCAAATTTGTCACAATTTTCCACACATCATATTTTGATGTTTATTTTTTTTTTGTACTGTCTTTCTTCATAGAACGAATTTATTATAATGGAAGAATATTTTTGTTATTGTACCCTTATAATATTTATTTTCGTTTTGTATTTTGGGTACGACTACATTCCATTCCGGAATCGTCTGTATATAGTAGGTGTGCTGACAACAGCTTATACTGGGTTATATTCTTTTGTATTTTGTATTATTGTGCGTTTTTACTACAACTCCACAGCATTCGCTCATAATGGCGAATGTTTAAAATAGTTACCCTCTGCACGAACCGTTCAAATATCAGAAGAAATTAAGTGGCCTGTCAAACAGGAAGTAATTCCATTTTGTTTATGATGTGATTGGGGTTGTTTTTTTACAATTATACGCATCAAAGGAGTTGCTACTAACTAATATTACTACTAAAACCTCAAATTATGCGTAATATTCTTATTTCTATTGTCATCTACGTGGGCGGATTATTGCTAGAGACGACCATTAAATGTATAGAAATCCGTGGAGCGTGAGAATCAGTAAACTGACAAACAGGAATGATAAACTTCAAGCCTGGCTTAATTATTCTTACTACTGTTAAAATAGTGCTAAACACGTTACGATTTTAGATTGTACTTTGAGAAATTGAAGTATTCTATGTCTAATGGATTTGTCAGCGTGTCCGAAATATATGCTGGGAGACTAGACGCATGCCATGCCTTCATAGTGATGGAGTTTCCACGAAATACGACAGAGAATGTAATAAAACTGAACGATGTTCAGACATGTACTCTAGTTTTCAGTTGTATTTAGTGATATGGTTTACAAGCAAAGCAAATACATTTACTTTCTGATTACATTTTAACGCAATCTAATGTATTTTTCCTGCAAATTGATAAACCTGGCACATTCCTACATATAAAAAACGGTTCATGTCATAAACATGTAACGGTACATTAAGCTTATAGTTCTCTCTTCACAGTCATTGTGAACATTTTAACTCAACTTTGGGTAGGCCACAATCCGATGATGTGTGTCCTTTATGTGAAGAACATCAGGTAAAATAAGGCACTCACTAAACAAATCTGAGTTGTAGAATTGTCTGTAATATACTTTGATTTCTACAGAGATTAAACCAAGAAATTTAAAGCATATACACAGTAGAAAAACGCGTAAAACTACACATAATCTCGTAGTGTGTTTAACATTTTTGTAAGTGAAAGTTTCATAAACTACTATATTGGGTAACATTCTACATAAATGTTTCCAGAGCTGGAATTCAGGCTACGTGATCCTACTCAAAAACATAAAATTGGCAGTTAAGTTAAGTGATTTTGATCAGCGCTTATCATCTAGGTCTTTAACGCTGGTGAGAGGTGGTACGATGTAAGTATGGAGCAGCGCTGGAAAGAAGGGGTGAGGGAAACGATATCAGTTTGTAAATAATATTATGAGTAACTTCTCAGCTATATTTGCATGCATGTGAATTTACATTTTTATGAATATAACGGTGAATAGAAGTAAAACTAACAAGTTCACGTCACTGAAATTTTCAAATTATTCTCATACTGTGTAAATGAAGCTATAAAGATTATATTAAAACACTCTTACCCTACCGCAAAATATTTAAGTTTTTATTTGAAATAAATGCATAAATTCATGAACATTGACTTAAACACTTAAGTACTGATTATAACGTACGTACATTACCTCATGACTTTTTGGGTAAATACTATTAGAGTAAGCACATAAATATGGGTGTAAAAGTTTATGTTGTAAGGTTAAACTCAAATTTGCTAAAGAATGACCACTATGAAAATTATTATGTGACAAGTTAATTGTTCTTGGAAGTTAATAATGTTTTCGTACCGTCAATAGTTCTACGTGCCTCAACGTGCTATGCAAATCGTTAAATATAATGTTTTCTTCTGTAAGATTTTAATTGTCAGTAAGTGAAATAGAAATACCAGTCTTATTATCCAGGTCAGATTTCAGATGCGAACGCTGATGTAGACAGAACACTCAACACTAAAATGTCAGCAAACTAATTTAATACAATATAACCCATAGGCGCGCTTACACTTGTGGTCTCGTGGTTCGAGCTGTAAATTGGTAACTCAACAGTCGTAGGTACGAATCTAGGTAAAACCGTGAAAATTTTCAGTTGTTTTGCATTTCTCTAAGAACATAGAAAAACGTAAACTTGAGCATCATTGAGCAAAGTCAATGAAACAGGAAGAATTACTATTTTCACATTTTGCGCTTGTAAAATTATAACGTTGACCGTGTATTTTTACTTAACGGCATGTGTAATTTTACACAATCGCTATGTACAAATAGTGATGCAGTATTTAACGTGACAAATTGTAAAGCTACAAAAATAATGTTAGAATTCAAGTACACTTACGTTGGTGGAAAAACTGCTGCCGCAACAGTATGTTTAAAATTGTACAGTGTATGTAACCGTTAACTGAATTTCTTTATAGCAATAAAATCCAGAAGTCAATTGTTTCGAAATCCAACACAATACTCACTTTGTTCGCCGTCGGGTCAGCCATGTTTTCCTCAAAATACTGATATTATGGCTCCATAACACTCACATTAACAACAGGTAGAACTATAATGTTTGCGTGGCCAGAAACTAAAAATAAGATAGAATTACCAAAATAAACTTGTTTAACATCTCAGTATAACATAAAAACTTATCTTCGTGGGGTTTGAAAAAAAATGGTTTTTAGGTTAATATATTTGTAGGAACCACAACACTACCACATTGTATTTTATCTGCAAGCTTGTCTATAAGCACATATGTTTTAAGGCTTCTCAGATGTTTCCAATCAGAGGACATCCACTGTTGCCTTTTGAACTCACTGTGATCGAAATAATAAAGATACCAGTAGAGACTATAGCGATGTACCTAGGATGAGTGGAATTGATACACAGAACTGTCCGGTTTATTGCTGGGAAGACGATGAAATTATTATCTTTCAGGCCGGCTTCAGAAAAGCTTCAAATGAATTATAACAACACACAAAAATACATTTTGCATCACTACATGCAAGCTCTTCGAGCGTGATATCCACTACACGAACAACGTGGGTGTCGACAAAACACTTGGGGTACGCTGTATAAGGATTTTATTTGTAAAACTAAAATTATCTCTGAATTTAAAGCTTACAACGAACACCAGGTACGCAAAATATACTTGATGACGTCAGGTCGTTGCTGAAGTATTTATAGTGATATGTTTTAAATTATATGGTCTACAAAGGTAATATGATGAACCACGTGATGAAGAAAATTACAATCCAGGTGTAGAAGCACAATAATAAAAGGACTATACCTAGAGACACAGGAAAATCGCGGGAAAAGATGACCAATTGCTAGGCTCCAACATGCTGTATATAACACTGAATGTTTTATATCTACATTAGCTATGGTTAGAGACACTGGAAAATCGCGGGAATAGTTGACTGTTTGCTAGGCTCCAACGTGATGTATATAACACTGAATGTTTCGTATCAACATTGGCTATCGTTTATTTCTAGCATTTTTTCTCTCTACAACAGGCACAGTTAGAACTGCACAGATTGGACACACAGCATGTGTGATTCGTCCCAAAACTGTTCACACGTTTCACGGTTAATATAATACAGTTTATTGGAGACTATTTGAAACATTTTCGCGATTTTCCAGTGTCTCTAGCTATGGTTTATTTGAAGCATTGATTCTCTCTTCAACAGGCCCAGTTAGAACTGTACAACTTGGACACACAGCGTATGTGATTTATCCCAAAACTGTTCACACGTGTCACGGTTAAAATACTACAGTTTATTGGAGACTATGCTAAACATTTTCGCGATTTTTCAGTGTCTCTAACTATACCTTCATTATTGGCTATTTTTAAGTGTTCAGTGCGTTAACTTGAAACATGTTGCTTATGTTTGCTCATTTCTGTATCATTCAGTATAATTTCACTATAGGACTAGCGCACGCATTATTTGTATAAAAGAATTAGTGATTTCAAATCTAACTTACGTTCATATACTTACTGCCAAAATTATTGGTTTCATACACGACTAAAATCAATAATTTGCAATAACGTACAATGACTTTTTGCAAACCAAAGGAATTATAGACACATAATTTTCATCAAATACTTTTTGTGATATTGTGTTTAAGATTCTACTGAATGGCATTAACATCTAGACATAAGTTGTTTTTAAAATCACCATTTAATTTTTTTATGTCAGACACCTAAAACCAGTCTGTAATATCGAAGACAATAATAAATATATCTTATGAGTGTTGTACCTTAGAGCGGGGTTAACGACTTCTGAGTGGGCGGTATTTTGATTTAGAGCCTGTAGGCAGACACCGTCTCTGAGTTGTGACACGGAATGAGGAACTGCAATGGAGCAGCTCCAGAAAATAGGTGCAGGGGAAACGGGTCTTTCAAGAGAAAACATGATGCAAACCATCAATGTGGGACAGTTTGTACAAATAAATTTATCATGCAAAACAGAATCTGTGTGTTAGCAAGATATAGAACGCAACTGAATCTGAGAGTGAGTGTATTTTCAAACAACTCTTTTACTATTACCACGATTTTATCGCACATTTCTGTGCGCAGTGGTTGTGTGTGTTGCCAAGAACTTAATTGGACAGAATGGAGAGAGCGAGGGAAGTTGTTTTGGCAAGCGCCTAAAGGACAGATTTTTAGCACTCGTTAGTTATATGACGTTTGTTTACCGCATAGCCGCGCCGGAATGAAGAGGCATTATAAAGAGGAAATCCACCAATCAACAACATCGCTCGGCACGATTCGACATCACGGAAAAACACGAGTACTAACCGCTGAGTAATGTAGTTTAATGGCGTAATTGTCGACGTAGATTACTAGAGACTCAGAAATTTCGTGAAATCATATGTTAGACTGCAAACTCCTGTACACTTTCATTGGTTTCTCGATTAATTAACAGTTAATGCAACTCGCTCTAGTGGACTATGAACAAATGGAAGACCGGCATGCAAGTACCTGCCGACTCCCGCGCGATGTCAAATTCACAACTCTACTCAGTGTACCAGCAGCTAACGTACAAGTAGTTAAGGACAGAATGTACACAGGACTATGGAGTTCAGCAGGCTGGTCGTTGAACCCGCGACATTTCTGGGTCTCTATAGATTACTAAAGGACATTGCAAGCACGTCATTCCTTCCTTTGTCGATGAGAGCACAAAGTTTGACAAATCCGTCGTGTCCGCGAAGCCTAACAAAGTCTACCGCAACAGTATGTATATCTCGAGTAAAAGTAAGATGATCACTTAATACATCAAGAGTTTCGTTCTCGAAATTATCCAATAAATCCCAACATTGTTTTTATTTCCAGTCTAACCTTGCCTGCTAACACATACGCTGTACCGTACACACTCTACAGTACTTCCGTCCCTCTACACTTCACATCAAATGCAGCCTTGCACCTCCCAGTCACGCAGTGGCTTGTGTCTCCGCCATTGATATCGCCGTCTTCATCACGCATTATTCTACATACACACATGCTAAATATTAAACAATGACTTCTTACTAAATCGCTTATTATGGTACTTGTAGTCTTGCATGGTTCTCGTAACGTAATTTACTGTACCAATGACCGCGATAAATAAGTTGACGATAGCAGATCTTCCAATTTTACAGGAGTAGTTCCCAAGGGAATATAACTATACCGGTTAACAGGCGCTTTGCCTTAGTAGATCTTCAAAACCGTCGGAATAAATAAGGAAGCAGGAAATTAACGTTGTTCCTCCTTTTCCTTCAAACTCACGATATATTAGGAATATTGTACTCGGCATTACACGAAGAATTTCACAGTAAACAACTTGAAAACATTACAGATATGTAGAGACATGCAAAATTCGCGTTATTTTCTGACAGCTGACTAGACTCCAAGTGACTATAGGTTCGTTCGACGTCTCCAGCTGGCTGGTATTGTCGTGACTTGCCGCGGAGAATGCTTACACGGTAGAGAGGCCAATCTCTGTAAAGATGTAACACATGTAAATGACAACACATACAAGTTCGTGGCCAATTGAATCGCAGATTATGCTCTGTTATGTATAGGGAAGTGAAGTTTAGTCTGCTACCAAATGATAACGCGAATTTTGCATGTCTCTACAGATATGCTGTAGTGACAAAAAAACTTAAAAACAAGGGAGAGTAGGTGCGAGATAGTCAGTTAGGTTAAACGCCTCACTGTTTTAGTACTATACACATTACTCTGCTGGTGCACTAGAAATATTATAAACACACATTCAACACACAATGAAGTCGCAACAAACACACCAGTATTTACAACAATGCTCCAGTGTTGGGTCACGGACACGGGACGCCAACACACCACTTCCACCTCTCTTCGCCAGGTAGCACGAACTGAGTTCTTTACGCTCCTATATGAATTCACCTTACTTGGCACAGAGGTACAAGATATATGAAAGTAACATTTTCCCAAATATGGGAATCTACTTACGGTAGATACATTGTTTGTGTTTCTGTCGTTGGATGCTAGAGATTGCTGATGTCGTGAGATAGTACAGATACATAAATGTCTTTTAAGTATCAATAAATTAAAGAAATGTAGGAAGCAGAATCATACCTGACAACCTGTCTTGCTGAACTTAATATTGCTACATGTTGGGGCATTGTAAACTGAGGGATGGGGGTCTTCAATAAAATGAAAGAAAATAATGAAGAAAACCTAATTTATTTGCAACTATCTACACCTAAAAAGGTCGGTGTGACACTAATGATTAATCACTGTTAAATAATGCCAAACAAACAAATGACTGCTCTATACAAAAATATTATAAATTCTAAACAATAAAATCTCAGTCACCTATACAAGTTCTTTGTACATGAAATGTCTCTCTGACCCCTCACAAATGGTGGAATCAATGTTCCAACTAGGAACACACCGATGGTCCTCTTGAAGCCCCGGAACTCCCTTTCACTTGGATTAGGGTAGAGTATCAGAGGACTATTTTAGATTCAGCATCACTCCTATGTTGCGTGTTACGGAATCATTAATTCGATTTGCTTAAAAGACTTTTTGGGAAAAATAAACAAGAAAGGAAAGTATCAGAATATACGGTATTGCATATACAAGTAGGAGTCACAAGTTGTACCAAAGCGTTGAAAGGCTTGCAGGCTAATCATACAGTTTAATACAGAAGTTCTTGAAGAAGCACACGAAATTTGATTTGTCCTCCGATGAACCATTTCGTGATAATTTGAAAAACTTACGACAGGTTTAGGTTTGGAAATTGCTATGATCTTTGCTGTTATCGGGAAACCAAAGAGTTAATTTCCTACACCAACTCTCAAGGTCTATGGAAATGAGTCCTCTGATGGCGGTGTTATTTTGGGAATAGAGGTCGGAATTGTAAAGAGGTTCATTCCAAAAGACAGATTGTAACAGGATTTTGAAATTGAATGATTTGATTTATGTTATAATAATAAGCCTTACACTTCAGAACAAGCTGGCTCTAATATTCAACTTCAGGACTGGAAACCAGTATACTAACTTCCTTATTCAAGATCATTTACCGTTCCTTTAAGGGAGGTAGTTTATCAATTACCGAACCCAGTTCGAAAGGTGGATTCAGTATCGATGGCATATAAATCTGAAAATAAACCGCAATGCCACGTACCTATGAAACATACGATCTAAGACGTGGATACCCTTGTCACAATTGAACGCGTAACATTTTTTTTTTCATGTAGAATTCTGAGCTCACTATGTCGAACCCTCCAGCAAGCATGCAAAGTAACGTGTTGACGAAAGACTTTTCCGTTGTGACGCTAGTGGAGAAATTGTCGGGGGATAAGGTTCCCCACATATCCATGAATTATCAGAGAGCATGGAAAACTCTGCCAAATTGGGTAACTGGTCAGACGAAGATAAAGTTAATTTAACTAGAATGACGATGAAGGTTTAACAGCACGTTTTATCACCACTTGTCACAGGTTAAAAGATGAAATTAATTTTAACACCAGCCATTGTTATTTTATAATTACATGTTGTATAACGTAAACAATTAGTGAACATGTACAGAGCATCGCTTAGATATGTCGAAAATTGCGCGAAAAAACGATACAGCACGAAGGAAATGCAGAACAGCAGAAAATATTTAATCAGGAGGCTGAAAACTGATTATTGGCAGCTTTTACAGGATAGCCTGCAAGGTAATGTATGTGTCCAGTTGAAATAAAAAAATGCAGCAATCAATGAAGTAAGCTGAGCATTTAGCAAGTGTCTTATACATTACAGAATCTCGTCTGGAACACAAAAGTAGGTCAGAGGATCCACATATCACAGCACAGCTAGCAAATATGGCACAGAGTTACGCGAATAGTGGCAAAACCTCTTCGTATGGCAGAGGTTGTTGAAGAGGTGGTTATAACTCGTGTTACCGTGGTTCGAAACTAGGTCGTAATAATAACCGTGATGTGGGAGCGAGTAATTATGCTCCCAAGAACATGAGTTCCCGCAAGGAAGAGTATATCAATGTGAAATGATTTAATTGCGAGAATATCGGACACATCTCTAGAGATCGTCGCAGTCGTGCAAATATGGGCCAGTCGATACAATCTTATGGCCACAGAAACCCAAGGAATGTATCGAAATTACAACAGTTCTCCGCGAAGTTCTCGTGGTCGCCCAAACCCGCAGAGCCCGGTGTAAACCCCTGGCACCACACGGCAGTAACACAGTAATAGGACAACAGATCCTTCGTCGCCTTTGTCGACGAGTTCTGCACCACACCGATCCACGACACTTTTCAGATGTTTTATTAGTACGAATTGGTTAACATTAAAACTAATTCTGTTAGGTCTGCTCTCAGCATCCTCAATCCTCTATCAGACAAACAGTGAGTAATTAAGTTTTGTATACGCTTTTGCTTTGCTTGTAATAAAACTCATTTACTGAAATGAAATATTTTATTTAATCAACTTGTGTCGGCTTGCCGCTCGGTGGGCACAATACACTTAAGTTCGTCAGCGCTATACCTGAAAAAGTGAGAACAAACGCACCGTTAATATTTTTCAGCAATGTTTCGTAGATTGTGTGAAACCGACTCGTTTATGAGAATTGGTAACCATGAAGGGATGTTGCACCACGTACTTAACACCGTCCTTGGAGGAAAATGTAACGAATACTGTAGAAGGTGAGCAGGTAGCTGTACCAGGCAGGTAGTCCGCCGACACGGGGTAAGACAGGCAACCATGTGGATCATTCTTCACAAAAGTCACTAATCGTATCTGTAATGAGGGAAGGGCTTAACACTATATGGAATTGCGTCTGCAGCGAACGATTTTGCTTATGTTTCGTCCCACAGGCCACAACTGTGCTGGGATTTCTATTCACAGAAGAGGCCACTTTTACGACTGGCAGTATAGTCAACCTACACAGAACCCACCTGTCGGCAACGCAGAATACCCATGGTATGGTGGCAGCGAACCATCAGCGTCTGTTCAGCCTCAATGTGTGGGTGGAGATTAGGCCTGTTAGCGACCACCTGGGACCTGTCTTCCTTCGACAACGCCTCACAGGCGAGGCATATGTGCACCTCCTGCAGGTGACCATTTCGCCACTTCTGAAGTTTGGTGGTACGAAGGGTAATATGGCTACTACAGTAGGTGCTCCAGCTCACTTCTGCATTACCGTGCGAAAGAATTTCGACAACATCTATCCCGGCCAATGGATCTGACAAGGTGGTCCAGTCGGTTAGCCTGCTTGGTCGCTGGACCTCAACCATTAGGATTCCTACCTACGGCGGTACGTGAAAGGTGCCGAACATGCGGAGCCCATCCTGGCCGTACAAACACTGGAACAATGCATTCGTGCTGTCTGTGAGGCCATTTGGTTGAAAGATGGCACGTTTGAGCCTGTGCGTCAGTCGCTGCTGCATCGTGTACGTGCATGTTTAGAATCCCGTGGGGTCACTTCGAACAACTTATCTAACTGTAGTCCATGCCGTGTACCACACTATGCTGTACATGCATTATTCATTAATAAATAGCCTCTAGCATAGACACCATGCATTTCCAGTCATATGTCCAAATGACATGTTTGTGTTCCTTATCCTTTCCGGTATCGCCTTTTTTATTTCGACGCATTCAGGTAAAACTATGATAAATATAAATTTTTTCTCTTATATTTATATGAATAATTCCTAATTATTTATTACTTAGTGTGTCTTGGTAGCTACACGTTTTTATAAAGTCACGAGGTCAGCCTCAAACAAGATTATTTTAAAATCGATTCGAATGCATTCTAGGAAGTACGTTTTAGTGTTGTCATTTTGAGGCAGCCGCCTACCTCACACTTCAAACGCGTTGCAGTGTGTTCGTAAACAGGATTTTTCTACGAAAATATTCCACGTGTGCCCATTGTGCCAACGTACGGAAAGAAAACAAACTCCGGACAAGGTCGGAACCTCATTGGTAAGACGCCACGCTAATTAAAAACACTGTTTCTAAGACCTCCAAAATGTATAAAAACGGGCTTTTTAGACTGCCGTACTTCAAAATGTACTAACCGAACGTATGTGAAATTCAGATTGCGACCTTCACTGAACATAGTCACAGATTTTCCACCAATAAAACTATACGGTCACCGCTTAGTGCCCTATAGTCAGGGCCCGGTAATTTTCGCGAAAATATGTCTGCCCCACTTTGTTTCAGTGTCTTATGTGCACACCTGCAGCTCAACGTCATGATTATTGGCTGAGTGCTTTTGTGCATAGTTATTATTCATTTGACTGTGCCAACCAGTACATGGATAACTGTGACACAACACGTCTGTGATTTGTGGGTTTAACCTCCAGACGTTAGGTGTTACGGCAGCCAATCACTGACCACATAGCAGAGACGCAGGTGCACACGTAAAGCACTGAAACAAAGTGCTGCACAAATATTTTCGCGAAAACTACAGGGCCTTACATATAATAAAAACCATTTGGCGGGAAGCTTGCACGAAAGTTCAGCGCTTGGCTCATTGAGGCGACTCGACATTTGATGCGCACTTCAAGGTCGACCTTACTGCTCCGACGCATTTGCGCTTCTCACGCGCAGGTAGGCGGCGCCCTTAAACACTACACTTACTATCATAAAATAATCAATGTCTGAATTCACACAAAGATTAAATTCTCATCGCACTGCTTGAAATTTTTTTTCCGAATTATTTAAACATTCAAGGCGTGAAAAGTAATATGCTTGTTGCAATTTGCGGTGTTGTTCTCGCATATTTGTAAATTAAATTTACAACCGTTTAGCAGAACACAAATAAAGCTTAATACTTTTTGCATATTCCTACTTCACTTTGAAATATACGTATTCATAACCTCACAGAAGAGGTCTAGGCATCATGGTTTTCCGCGGCCTTTGAAATACGTAAGTTGTAAATATATGTAATTTACTCAAGTAGACATCAAATTTATAGGCCCTAGAATCCTGTTGATAATTGTTTATTTCCGAATGGACGTTTGAGTACTGTTTTCAATAAAAGTACTTAAGTCTGTTCTAAAAGAAGAGAAAAATATTTCATAATAACCTCGAAATGGTTGCTGATTTTTTAAATTTAATATAATATACCAATTAAGACATTTTCTCAAGTTTTAGGGCATTTTGAACTTCTGTGGTGAGATTATCATTATTGTCATTCCGGATGTCAGCAATTAAGGATTAGTGCGTGAATGACTGTATGTCGGAGCAGAACAAGGAATCCAAATTTGTACTTCAGGTCACAGAGCATCCATATAAAGCGATAAAAAAAATTGGATATAAACAAGTGGATGACCCCATTCTGTACCATATACAGGAATGGAAAAAAGACTAATGTCCAAATGGGAATGTGGCGAGTTTAGCACAAGAGTTGGTGTCATTTTTCATGCGATTGTCGTTGAAGCTGTCATAGCTAAATGATTATAAGTTGCTTCGTCGGGAAAGTTGTTTATAAACATTGGGGCAAACCTCAGTATGATTACTTATGAATAATGAGATAAACTAGCAACATATATTGTCAAGAAAATGTTAAATTAGATACTTTAATTTAAAAGTTAAGTGTAATAATAAGTTTTTTCCAAATTCCTGGTACCTTTCCAAAATATAAAAATTTGATGTACATAGTGATTTATTCTAACTATATCATCAACGTGGAAAGAGTCAGTTCTTTCACCCTTCACGAAAATAATAGAGGTGACCGCCCTTTTCTTCTTATTTTTTAAGCCTAAAGCTTATGTACACGTTCCGTTTTGTGTCTTCAAAGAAGAGGTCATGATGAACAAATTTTTTCTTCTATTAATGTCTAGCAATCACATTCTTGTCAATCAAAAACACATAAAAATATTAGGCTATCATACAGCATAATAAAAGTAATTACTCACAGAATAGTTGCATGAACAACGTGCTGTGCACAATGAAATGATGTAACGTGATGTGCAGGAATTGAAAAAAAAATTAGCAAAGCAAATCCAGTAAATCTAAAAAACATTACATAAATGCACACGCAGGCACACATGCACAACAATGCCGAACAAACGTATTTATGTTTGGTATACTTCATGCATAAATTTAGGTAAAAGGCGACTAAAAAATGGTATGCCAGAACGTGTTACTTACGTTCTTTCAACTTAATGTAGAACAATGTTGTAACATCCGTTGTAAACGATGCATCCTAGACATTTGCAATGATAATACCTCTTTTGTTGTTTGAAAATTCTTTTCAAAGAGGTAATGTGCAATATGTAGCAAATCTGACCGAAAATTACGACATAAATAAATGTTGACTAACCTCATTATTTCATTTAACTAAAAGGTTTTCAGATGGGAAATAAATATACCCGGTTCAACTCCATAGCAAGTAATACAAGTAAGTTATGCATTCTTCTCTTATGGTTACAAATAACGATAGAATGGGTCGAATATACAGTGTTAATGTTGTCTTGCTGCGACAGCTTACTTGACATATTTTTCGATACATTATTTACACATTTGTATCAGTGTGAAATGCCTGCATAAAAGTGCCAATTTACTTCATTTATTTGTATTCCATACTAAGTAATTTTAAAACAACATAGTTTGCATTATTTCATGTCTTTAAGACTCGCGGCAATCATCTTCACTACTTCATTAAACACCATACAGTTTATTACACATATGTACATTATAACTCATCACTGCATTTGTAGACATATAATTACATTAGTTCCAGTAAACCAAACTGTTGTACTTCATATTACAACCAACTTCAAAGCAACTGTTCGAAATGACGACCCCCCAGCAGCGGCTTTTTAATGACTGAAGTGCATTTCAGATCATCACATAGGTAGTCACAACCATACCTACTAGGCCTTCTTTGGAATGAATACATGTTTCATACAAAAAACTATGATGTACCTCAACAAAAAAAAGGCGACTGTTTAGAGATTAGGAGAGCGTGCTGGTCATGAACACTATGAAGAAAATGATAGGTTGAGGGTTACACGCACAGCCCTCGGAAAATGTTTTGGGGCGCCATCCCTGCAGCCACATATGTTGTCTGAAGTAAATATTCGAGAAACTGTTTCAATACAAGTAATATGAAACTGCAATATACGAGACCTGTCAGGTTGCTGCAGCAGATACAGGCAAATGAGATAGTCTCCTTTACAGATCATCCAGAAGTTCACAGACAGTGTGCGCTGGTCCGCCATGACAATTGTTGGGTGAGGTTTGGTGTCATACCTCATATTACTGTCGTGACAAATGAAATAGCTACCATGATTGCCTCGTCGGTAAACATGGCTGTAGTCGGAAAACCAGAAACGAATTTGCTTTGCTGCAGACACCACAAGAAATTTCATCACGGTGCAAAGTCTTGTGGTCCTAGTGTGAGTACGATTTAGTAATGGAAATGATAAACAGCTGTACGTGCATAATGCGCCACACTGTTACAAATGAAAGGCGATGCCAGTTCGTGATGACACAGATGCTCCGTACCAGATTCACCTCCACACAATTCAGTGCCTCTACCTCGACGTTCGGGGTACGAACATTTCTTGGGAGCCTGTATCCCCCTCGTCGGTAAATTAAACCGGTCTTACGTGTTCGTTTGGTAACCAAAGTGAAGATTTTCTTTGAAGGTTGACGGCTTCTCTTGCTCTTCCCCTCACAACACAGAAACAACAAGACCAACTTTGTTGTTTCTGAGTTAGTGTTCGGTACCATCTCGACTAGTAAGCATGCAGTGTTGCGTTGACGTGTGTGTGTTGATTACTGGCCTACATAGAGTAGAGAGACATTTACGAATGAGGAAGTGTGGGGAAGTGGGTATGAACTATTGCTAGGGACTGGAAAATTTCGCGAATTCAATTACCTGCATGCTAGAATCCATTGTAGTACGCTTACTCAAGCCCCATATATTCGTTCATTGTCTGCTGTTCCACTGAGTAGCAGCTAGTTGACTAATAGACAATAGTCGGGGCTAGAGTATGTATAATACAATGGATTCTAGCCTGCAGGTCATTGAATTCGCGAAATTTTCCAGTCCCTAACTATTGCGGTAGAGAAGATCACTTAGCAGTCCAAGTGTGATGGCTGCACATTTACCATTTGACGAACTGCTATATAAATTCTGTTCTACATTTTATGGCCTAAAACACGATATGTGGCTGTGTAACTGCATCTAATGGGATCGCGGGTACATATGTGATTACCGGAAATTATAACCCACCGATGCATCAGCATCTTCCGACATATAAATGTAAATATAACGGCTAAATATTAGGAGATATAACTGTGAACTAATGAAAATCAGTGCTACACATTTTTTGATATCATGATGTTAATATATTTTGTGAATAAAATAGGAGCGTTTGTAAAAGTTAAATCCTCCAACTTTACAATGCCTGGCCACGCCTAGGACCACCATTTTTAACGTTACTGTATTTTGTCTAACTGCTTTCACCTCTGCATTAGTCTCGTTAATTTTCTTGAACTGCTATAGCTAAACCACGAACACTCGATTCAATCGTCGCATAATGTCCATCAATATAATAACTTGTAATTTTTTCTTCTTAGACGAAAATGTTCAATCATTATCTCCCTTGTTTCAGATGATGTCTTTGCTTCTGCAACGTATCTGCAGTCTATCACACTTCTTGAACCCAGACATCCACGCGCTACAAAGTGTATAGCCGACAGTGGCGAGGCATAAGTGTTCTAGAGCAAACGGTGATTGGCAATGACTATACACAATTCTCAGTTGTCTGTATAATCATTTGACTGGTAAAGACAGACACACTTCACAACCAGTAACATGTTAGAGGCCAGGAACATATTCTTCAGTTACCCACCTACATTCTCAAAGCGTTTAGTCAGATCTTCTTCTGCTTCCCTTGGAACACGACCACGCCTCGTCACTGACAGCCTGCCATAATGCAGTGTGGTATTTGTAACAATGGTGAGTGTATATAAGTTGTTCTTTATTCTGCTAATTATTTTTAAAATAACCAAGGTTGTTCTTAATGCTTCAAGAAACATACCTAGATAACTCCAGTTGTGGTAGGCCTGTATGATTTCCATGGTTATTGGCGGGTATTGCTTAATATGTCAGCTCATCAGAATTCGATTGATAAACTTTACATTCAGCTATTTAGGATATACCAAATTGTTATCATGTAAAACGATCCGTAGAATATTTATCTTTTCGCATAACTTAAGAAAGTTCGTTCTCGAATAGACTTCTTTGGATTTAAGTATTCATAAGTAAAAGCTGACCAAATTTACATAATTGCATACGTAAACCTCATGAGAAGATGTTTCATTTGAAGATTATATGGCCTCAAGCCACTTTATTTTATTTGAATAACTGGCGTTTTTAAGTTCCATATCACAATAGGCTCCACGGAAACTAGGGTAATAATTTAATTTATATCTTTGAAATTTGATTCCAACATACGATTTCTTAATGTAGAACTTCCAATGGTCATTTTAAAGACATTATTTTTAGAAAATAATATCGCTAGATCCAAAAATTTATATATTTTCTTAAAATTATGTGACCCCATACTCAACAAATTTAAATTGTAATACAACTTATCGCCTAAAATTATCTTGCTACTTTCTATAAAATAAGAGCGATGAATATGTCTCTCCTATTTTTTCAGTGGTGTATTTCAACTATTGTATGTATTACATGTATGTAGATTTGTGAAATTCGTTTGAATTCAAAATACATACAATGTACCTAAGCCCCGTACTCTATAGTTATATCCACAGTAGTGAAGTATATGTATAGCAATATTGCTTAACTAGGCCATAAAATACAGTTATTGACCCATCACTATATTTGGTTTCTAGGCAATGTGTTGGGAATAAACACATAGGTACAAAAATATTCCAAAACAGTTTATTTAATAAGTCGTTAAATTAGAATCTCGACTTGCTTTAACCTATCAGTTACATAACTATTATCGTTCTATGTGCCAATGCAGAGTTAAATGGAGTCGAAGTTTTTAAGAATTGTTGTCTTTAAATCCAAAATTATTTTGTCCCTATCCTGTGCAGTGAGAAATACAACTTTAAAATCACATAGAATGTTACAAGTTAGCTCATTACCATAAAGGGATTGCACAAAGAAATTCACTGATTCACAGTTTATTTATGTAATATGTTCGAAGAACACAGGGAGACTTATGAGTGTGCCACAAAGAAAGAAATGTATTTTAAAATACAAATCCTGTTTTTCTTTTCTTACTCGAGGCAAGTATTTCTGAGGCTAAATTATAAAATATTGATCTTTGACACCAAGATATATTTTTCGCCATTCTTTATCGCCGTCATCCGTAACGTAGTCAGTTAGGCACCGGTCTACTGGACGATGCGAAGGCTCTTGGTTTCGAATCCCGGCTCAGGCATATATGTTGTGTCGTCGTTTCACCTTACTTCACAATCATCGGCTCTAATGACCTCGTTGTTAAAGGCTAAAATATGTAACAGCAACACTGACTTCCCAACGCTTCAAGACATTTGCAAGGGATGTATTTAAAAAATTAAATCACAGGTTAGGCCTAAACTTTGTAATAATAAGCTTATAGTCCGGTTTCACCAAACTGTGTTAAGCATTTAACATTTTTAAAGAGGATCAACAGTAGATTGGCTGTGTTAAATCTTCTGCTGATTCTCTTTAACAAATGTTGAATGCTTAGCAGAGGTTGGTGAAACAGAGAATACATATTAAACTAAAAAATGTTATGTAAAACGTTAAATAAAAATAAATCTGAATCCACTTCTCATCTCACCACCGCCATGCTTTATCTGTAGAACATATTGTCATATTTCAGGTGTACCAGATCATACACAATAGGCAGTCGTGTGTTACAAATTATACTAAACTATTTTAGTTTAAACTGCTATAACATAGATGCTGAGAATAGTGAATGAGAGATTTTGGTGTGCGCTCAACATGGAGGTCTTTAGCGCTGGTGAGGTGAGGGGTGACACGAGGTAAGTATGGAGTAGCGCCGGAATAAAAGGGCGGGGGAAACGTGAGACAACCGAGAAAAAAAACGCCAGCGACATCGTCCGGCACGATTCCTACATGCGAAAATCTGGGGACCGACTCCACCGGGAATCGAATCAAACTCGGATCGCCTTGGTGGGAGGCGAATGGTTTGACCACTCGGCCACCGCGACCCCTCCATTCGGCCACCGCAACCCGTAGATGCCGAGAAGAAAAGGACGAAAGTGAGACTAGTAATTTAACTATACGACATAAATATCTGTACTATATCATGTACTCCAGGAGCTGGGTGGACTAATTGATTTATACAGTGATCCAGGGTTCAAAAGTTTACTGCTCTCCACTGCCAATCAAATTTTTAAAAATTGTATAGGCCATAAGGGTGACGAGTCAAAATTTCTGCTCAAAAATTTACTTAACAAAATCATATTACATCACATATGAAACGAGCAACTAGCATACGATACATCTTTTGGTGGGAATCTAAAGAATCGAATCCGCTGCTTCCCTTTTGCGAAAACATCAAATGTAGCCGCAAGAGCGATTCTGGTGGACCGTTTAATAACCAAAGAATGATTCGTACTATGAATTTTAGGATCTGTGCAGCGGCATTTGTAGATAAATTTAACGTTAAGTATGCCGACTGGAGCACCCTGACGTACGTTGAAAAAAACTACACAGAACTCTACAGCAGGCGACGCAAGCTTACTTAAAAAAGTACGACAGCTGATATTTATATACAAGATGGACTCTAGAAGCAGCAAACAAGGCGGTAAATAGAAACATATTGGTGACGATGACGAATTATAGCATAAGTGGTTGGGGATGACATCAATTAGGCTCTGGTGACAACATTACAGTTACTGTTTTTGAAATCATCAGTAATGAAATCGTTGGCAAAACCCGAAGTGGCGGTGGTAACATCAAGGATGTTTGGCTTAAGTGATGGTATCTGTCAGGCTCTTGTTTCAGCCGTTAAGCTATTTTCCTCATGGTTTAAAAACAGTATAAACACCCTTGTATTATTTTATTAAGTACAGGTTGTACACAAATGATTTACGCGATTTCATGATGTTGCTGTGGGTGCATTTTTAAACATATCGGGATGAAACTTGGTAGTCATGTGTATAAACTCAACACGATTTATTTTGTGTTTCAGATTCTCGCCTTCCTCAGCACATAGAACAGCAATAGAAATGGTGGCAAACAGCGAGAAAACATACGCCATCCTTGAATTTCATGCAAGTCGTTCAGTCAAAACGGTTCAACAACGATTCAGAACGTAGTTCAATACAGAACTTCCGTCTGCAAATTCCATACGGTGATGGTACGAACAATTCAAAGCTACAATATGCCTTTTTAAGGAAAGTCAACAGGTCGTCCACCAGTGGCTGACCAAACAGTCGAGCGTGTGTGGGCTAGTTTCTTGCGTAACCCTAAAAAGTCTACACGGTAAGCTAGCAGAGAATGGGATATTCCACTTTCGACCGTATGAAAGATTCTAAGGAAACGTCTGAAGGAGAAGCCATACCGCTTGAAGTTGCTTCAAGCGCTAATACCTGCGCACAAAGCCATCCGGCTTCAATGATGCACTCGATTTCAAGAACTGATAGAGGAGCAGGATGACTTTTGCGAAAAGCTTGTGTTTAGTGATGAAGCAATATTTTCCCTTAGTGGCTCAGTGAACAGTTACAATGTGCGTATCTGGGGAACAGAAAATCCCCATGCAATTATTGAGCATGTACATACTCTCCAGAACTCAGTGTTTTCTGTGATATCTCCAAATTAAAGATCTATGGGTCCTTCTTCTTCTGCGAGAAAACCATAACTGGACACATTTATCTGGACATGCTAGAGCCGTGGCTCGTGCCTCAACTTGAGACAGACAGTGTAAACTTTATCTAACAATTGGATGGTGCTACACCCCACTTCCATCGTGATGTCCGCGAATTCCTGAAGAATTATCCAATTATGTGCAATATTGTCGTAGGAACACCAGTTTATTGTGACCAATATTACATTAATCACGGATTTATTACTTTTCCGCAGCAATTAAACAATTACCAACTCACCTACGAGCTTGCTCTGTAACTAGCAGTGATAGCGCCAAGCCTGATAATTTAAATTTTTAAGTACAAACTCGATGAGACACGACTTAACTAAATGTAGAACATACCCGAACTAAAGTATACAACATTGTATTCAGAAGGTGAGCTTCAAGAGCATTTATTTATAAGTGGAAATTTATTGAAAGCTCTGAAGGCACCTTCAACGATGATTCTATTTTTTATGCGAATGTGTTTTTGATGTCCACTGTGCAGTTGTGGACAGAAATTTATCTACCTATATCAATAAATAAAATTTTGGTACATAGAAATAAACAGAGGCAATCACCACTCGGATGTTTTAGGCCAAAAAGTTTATTAATTAAAAAGGTGTCCATTGAAACAATGTAATTTAATATTTAATGTGATAACTTGTTTTGATATGATGAGAAAACAGCTTTAGGAGGAGAACTCCGAAGTTCACATGATTACTTATAGTATGTCGGTTATCTAAGTTTGCAACATACTGTCAACAAAAGCATTGCGTTACGTAGCTACTAGATTCATATGTAGTTTCAAACGACATACATTTGATGCTTCGCTCCTATTGGCTGCTTGGAGAAACAATCTGTGTAACAAAAAAGGCTGATTTTTGGTACGACATTTTCCACTCGTTAAATTAAATTAACATTAAGACGTCAAATAATTATGTCCGCTTTACACAGACAGCAGCATTTCAGTTAGATGTGATGATAATTAAAAAATCACGAATGTTGAGTGCAGATGTGATAAAAATTAAATATGGCACACTTCAGGTTCCCAGTTTGTTGAGGTTAGAAAGTTCATTGAGTTTATAGTCGTGTAACCTCGCAAACGTGTTTGAGCTTTGAACACGATCAAGCATGGCTGCCGAATGTATTTAAGTGAACAGGTTTGACCTTCAGTGTGACCGTGGCCTGTGATAGGTTGTTTGTCGAACGTCCGAAGTCCAGCTGCGGAAGTACAAATAATCTCAAGGGCAGTCGAACATTCGTTAGGAAATTGGATGTGTCTGCATCGTTAAAGTGTGTAGATCCTAGTGACATCAATTGATTCCAAATAATAACATTAAATCTCAAGTGGTCACGAAATTAATATCATTTAGGCTTTGTTTAAAACTGTAAGTATCTATAAAGGAAAGTGTTCACTTAATTCGATCATAAATATAAAACATATAACATAAGGATAATAACACAGGTAGGAAAATCTTAACTAGTTTATTCTCAACTTGGCAGTTACCGGAATACACCCATGAAATTAGTTAGATTAATAGTTAAAATAGTAAGAGTAATAATAGTTATTTTCCTTAACGTTTAAAACAAGATACGTTTTTATGATTAATAATATGTGCAAACCCTTTACTTTGTACTTTTAATTTTACTTACACATAAGACAACTATTTAACGCTTGAAGATGTACTTAACATATTTTGCAGAAACGTAATATGTCTATGACATGAAACACTAAATGTAAAAAAATACTTTAATCTGTTTAATACTGTAAATGTAATGCATTACGTGTTCTTTACCACTCAAAAAATTTATACCCTCCATAATATTAGGTATAGGCTTTCAGATAACTGCTCATGGTATTGTGTTTGTGTGAAAAATTAAGGGTTCATTCGTTCTCATATGAAACTTAAATTTATTCACTACTCCTAGTAAACCAAAAGTTATAAGCTTATACTAAATCCAAGTAGTGAAAACATTTTTGAGTAGTGTATATGTATGTGTGTTGTTGACTCTAAACGGTATATAGTTGTGTAGAGAAATATATTTATATTTCAAATGTTCATTTACTCCTATCTTTCTCATAGTACTGTTTTGTTTGTTTCATAACTCAGTAGGCCAATATCGAAATAAGTTTAGTTGTTTTCTTATTGTCATGCGCACATTTAAATGTGAATTTCATGTTAGCAACTATCCCAAAATAAGCACTGACTTTATTTGAAACAATTGATATGATCCAGTTAGCAAAATTGGAGACTAGCGTTATGAAATTCATTTAGTGTATGTATATTATCTATACACGCTATAGTGAATGTACAACTGTTAATTTCATCAGAAAACATGTAATAATCTACTTTAGCAATATTAATAATAAAGGGTTATGATATTTGGGAAACATTTTGTGGCCAGTGTCCTTTTGTGAATTTGTAAGATTACTGTAACATATTAATTAGAGTTGTATACACAGTCGTAATTTAAAAAAAAACTACAATGGGGGTTTCCAGACTTACCTAAAGTGTATTTTTAATTTAAATGTTTTCAGAGGACTTCGAGACTTGAACAATATTTATTTAAGTAAGATATAATGTAATTAAAGATGAAACATATAGTAATGAAAAAGTAAGTCAATTAGACGCGAATATATATATATATATATATATATATATATATATATATATATATATATATATATGTATGTATGTATATATTGACAGCTTGTGCCTAATTACGTTAGTGAAAAGCCCTTACATTAAAAAAAATACTCAGCAATTAACGTTTAAGCAACATATTATAACAAGTGAATTTACTTATCAGCAACAAAAATGTACATATTACCGTATTCCAATTAATTATAAAAAGGTAGACTGGGAATATAGAACTTAACGAAACGTCCACAGTAATATCAGTAGGTACGCGACCAGTGTATCTTGCAAACAATAATATGAGTAGCAATAGGCAATGCCATGTGTTAACATACCATCCCAACATTCGTCTCGAATGATTTCGGAAGACATAAAAGAACAGAAATCAAGGTTGCCTGAACGAGAATCAAATCAGAGTCATCTAGAATGCGAGTCCAGTATTTCTTCGACACTGAACCACCTTGTTCGATAAAAATTATAAACATTAACTATATACAAGTTCATTTGAAAAGTTTGATCGACAAAAATAAAGGTATTACGAAATAGAGATAAACCTTTGTTTTTCTCATTTTAAGGCCATTGCATCCCTTTACTTCTGAATAATATATACGTGGATATTGAAATGAGCAAGCATACATATGTCATGACAGTTGACAGTTGACAGTTAAAATGTGTAACAGCAACACTGACTTTTCAACGCTTCAAGACATTTGCATGGAAGGTATAAATAAAAAAATTAATCACAGGTTAAACTTTGTAACAATAAGCTTATGGCCCGGTTTCACCAACTTCTGTTAAGCAATTAACATTTTTAAAGAGGATTAACAGAATGTTAGCAGTGTTAAATCTTCAGTTAATTATCTTTAACAAATACTAAATACTTAACAGAGGTTGGTGAAACCGTGCTTATACGTTTAACTAAAAAATTTTGTGTAAAACGTTAAATAAAAATAAATCTTAATCCACCAAATGTACCGCACAATAGGTATAATTTAATTTGTTGTTAAACCAGGAAGTGCTTCAAATACATTCTTTTATATTCCAATGCCAAACTATAACACATTTAGGAATTTAATAGTGCGCGTGAAGATATGAACATTGTAACTCATATAGTCTTGCGGGTTAAATTTAAAATCTTACGTCGTTTATACGTCTTGAAATGAGTAGTTACTATTGTAATCTTAATAAATTATTCCACCAAACCGCAACGTAATGAGGCACAATTAAAAGGCTGCAATAACCTCAAAACTAATCCACAAAATACTTGCTGTAAATAAAAATTTACTCGTACCCTAGTCAGCAAGCACAGTGTCTTACCCATCAAGGTACTCCAAGATAACTGCTAAATTTTAGCGAAACCAAACGAGTTTTACATTTCGCAGTTTTGTTTCTATTCCAAAATCATTCATAATACTAATTAATATACAATCGGTATTATTTGGCCGCATTTTAGATAACCCGCTGTTGCTTTGAGTGGGCAATCTAGTAGCACGAGGAAGGCCTAGAAGTGTAGAGGAGGATGGGAGGTGAACATGTTGAGTTATTCATGAACATTACCATAGCAGAGCACAAGCCCTAGGAGCCAACCCGTACTTTGCTATTCTCTTTCATGATGGATCCTCCGCCACTCTGCGCGAAACATAGGCTACAGTAGCCAAGGAAATAGATTTTAATAAGTAATAAATATATACGTATACTTGCACAAGCCATCAAAGTTATTGATCTTATGAACCGTCTCTTTTCCATTTCTACCACCCCCTACTCTTTCCTGGCAATTTTCCACACCCTTCTACTCCCATTTGGTTTTGTCATTATATATTCACTGTTTATTCGGAATTGCGATAGGGAAGCAAAGAAAATGTTGGTGGCGATGGTGGTGTAGCAGCGGGTGTAGCGGTGATGCGGAGTGAGAGAAGGGGAAGTTTAAGATTAAGACATTCAGCTCCAAAGGTAAAGTACAAACAGATTATTCTGAAAAGAATAGAGAAAGGGAGAACCGTGGAATTCAAGGGAAACACGCTTGTGCCACGGATATACCAAGACCAAACGCTGTCGCACAATATTTCCTCCATACGCGAAAACATACCTGCTTGAAAGTATTTTAAACATTCACGTGATGAAAATATTGCTTTCTTTCATTTGCTATTTTACTAGCATAAATGGTGTTATTCAGTTAGGGAGAAATAACCATTTAAATCTTTTTCTTGGCAATGAAAAATTTTTTCGCAGTAAATATTACCCTATTAGTCTTATTACAGGACACATTAAAACAGTGTCTCTTACACATTGATTATAAAAATTAAGTAAGCACTATTAAGAATAACTTTACAAAAATCATGGTTTAGGGTAATAAAAATCTGATTTTTTTATATGCATAGACTAAGAATAGTATTCTTTTAACCGAAATTTAATGTTTAAACGTGTTGCCGGTGTTTATTTGACAAGTTCACTTTATTTTTTCTTCAAAAGAACACTTTCTATGTTAATACTGTCATAAAAATTTTAAATGTGCAGGCTACAGTGCAATAAAGTGATTGATTGTTTGTTCATGAAAAAATAATCGTATACTTTGTTCTTTAATATTGTGATTATATTCTTATGTACATTGTTCAAAATGTATTATAGAAAAAAAAATTTCTATTGAACCCGAATTAGAGCTGCAGGTTACACGTAAGGCTTCAGAACAAATTGGTGCAAAAATCAGTGATTCCTAGTTATTGGTGATATGTCTGACCATTTGGAAGAGAAAGTACTTGTAAATACGCTTTATTTTCCCAAGTGTGTTGTAAAAAGCTATGTAAAACCTAGACAGTTTGGAACTCTACCAGTGATAGTAAGTGAAGAAACTGTTTTGCGTTTTACTTTAATATTTCCTTTACAACACATTTTCATAAATGCCACCATCAACATGTCAAACACCATTCACGGAACACTGTGGCATAATTGTCACACTGTGACATAATAGCGGTACATTAAGCAAGTTCCTGCCAACTAAGCGGTGATAAAGTAAAAATTTGGGAACAAAGCACGTTATTACTAAATTGTTGCTGTCAGAAATTGTTAATTACTCTCGTATATTAAACGTGTGTCAGTTTCCCGAACACAACTGGTTTGTAAATGATTTGGAACATATTATCTGGACTACATATATTGCGAAAATAAACTTATTGTTTTGTTTTGAGAACCCTCAGTGCTATCTATTATCGTTCATAATTCAGAGCTTTTAAACATCGGAGTGATCACAAACGTCACAAGGTGCCCTATCCTGAACTACAAGTACACAAGCTGTGATGCGATTCCTTATTAAAAATAAAATAGAAAATAATATGCAGGGCACTTAGTACCTAGGTTTAATATTTAGGGAGTAATAAGATTTTGAATATCGAGTTTTTAACCCTACGTTTTTAAAACAACGGAAACCGAATTTCGTAGAATGACAATTCGTTAAAAATTGATTTATTTTCTCAGGACCTTCAAAACCATATGAAATGCTAGTTGATACCGTCAACCGTTACTAAAATCACAGAGATGACCACCTTCTAATTTTATTCAACTTTTGTTCCCACGGGATAATGAAACATTTGAAGATGATTTATTGAGTAATGTGAGCTTTGTAACAAAAATGGTTCTCTTATTGCAACTGTCTAGGAGATATAATTGTTGTTCAAAATGCACGCGAAGCTTTGAATGCAGTGGTAGAGTGCCAGGAGAGCATACGCAATACTGCGTACTTGTGTTTTGATATGTTCATTGCACGTGTTATAGTGGATAATTACTGTAAATAACATTATTCACACTTCAATAAGTTCACGATACCGCATCAACAGGTTAGAACGCCGTGAGGTGATATCTATCCAAATTGGGGTCGAAAACATTACATACGAACATTGTTGTACAACAACTTGTAAGGAAGTTATCCACCCACAAAAATCAAAGTTTTAAAAGGTTTTAACTGAAATTAATAAAATCTACTGGGCATTAATGAAAGGTTCTGTAAATGATGTTGTTACTTTACGTGTATCTTAGGGTGCTGCACCTACTACACTGCGGAGTACAAAGATTCTATACATCGAGAAAAAAGGGGGGATGTGTTCGAACCAACGTATGTGAAACACTCAGGTATATTTATTGCTTTTAGAAGATGTATTACACATGCATATGACATGTCACCTTCATGGAACACTGTAATGCTAATTGTTTGAGAGGATTACCACGTGAGGGTGCACTTTGTTGCCTGCCACATACGCAACCCGCGTTGCAAGGCTGGTCATACGAGAAAATTACGGCACATAGTTAGCTTAGCACCGCTAGCACGTGTGCCATGGTGACATTTCACTTTTGGTGCGCAACATGGAGAGACAGTGGACCTACAGAGAAATAGTAGATATGCAACTCATGTACGGTTCTGCTGGAGGTAACGCAAGAGGAGCTTAGAGTCTAAGGGCGCTTGCACACGAGCGAATTTATGTCGCTGAGTCTGAGCATCTAAAAAGTCACGCGTAATGGAACACGTGGTTGTAAATGGAACCATGCAGACGAGCGACAATGTAGTCACCGCGACGAAAATGATGCGACCGGTTCCATTTCTGTTGCTAGTCGTCGCGTCGAAAAGACGTGGCACGACTTGCACAGAGAATGGATGACACAGGTTCATACATGTTCCTTCTCACGGGCGACTGAACTGCAGCGGTGCATCCCAGTCAGTAGGAAACGCTTCTAGACATCACATCGCGCTGTATTGCACTTTGTACAACAATGGATGTAGGTACAGCAGAGCTATTCATTACTGAGCTTCAAAAAAAAGACCTGAACTGTATAGCTGTGTGTTAACAGAACACCGTGACAGAAATTTGAAAGTGAAATCTTGGGAAGAAGTATGCAAGTGTGTAATTCAGAATTGAGACGACATGCATGTGCAAGAGAAGATTAAGAAAAGTTGAGACACATACAATTGTAATTATAAACATAAATGCGCAAAAATATTTATTTAGGTGTTACGTGGAATACAGTACATCACTATTTCAAGATGTTAAAACAGAAATAACCTATTTATTTATGACAATACAGCTGTTACACTATGTACATAAATTTGGGCTGGAAAAATCAATAATGAGTAAAAAATAGAAATCTAAACCTGTAACGGCAAATTGTGCAGTAATATAGTACCTAGCATTAATTACTTAACAGGAAAATCTTAAATTAACAATTACTATTGTGACGTGGCAGTGTCTGGATGAATGATAACTAACATTGCCATCAACCAGATATCCTAGTTACGGCACAAAAAATGTGACGGTTCGGGCGGAATGAAGAAGCTTACATTATTGGATCGTCCTGGTAGGTTAAAAGTCTGATCCATAAAGAAGGGTGTATGAATTTGTAACGGAACGAGTCCATAGTTGGAGGCAGACAAGACTTAATTTTGAGCTCGGATTTAGTTACTTTTCTTCCTTCTTTGGTTACATGGTTCAAACTGCGGTTAAGATCAAACAAAAGTCCCACAGTAGTCTTACAGGACTGTTCAACGACTGTTTACATTATTACTTTAAAAATTTTAAAGAACCCGGTGACGCTTCAGAGAAAGTGAAAGCGTAGACGTACGAGAGCTAAAAAAAGCCGTTAAAACCGACAAAACCCCAACAGGGCAAAATAAAACCTCCTCAGCAAAACTTATTGGCAAAAAAAGGATAACTAAGTTCTGGGGCCACCGCCCCGATACATTAAAGTCCGCCTTACATCTCACATCACAACCATGTCGCCCATCTTTCTTTTTCCTTCGACACTAAACACGCACGAGACGCCTTCACACGTCCGACACGCACCAAGGTTTCCCAAACACAGACACCTCAACATGGCGGACCCACGCCACCAACCTTCACACTCTCTCTGCCGCCTCTGGTGGCCACCCACTGAAACATAAAAACGGAAAATTACAATATAAATAAAATACAACACATAACTTACCAAAGCAAAATATAAATACCCTAACGTTTAAACATTTACATGAATATTATTTATAAGAATTACATTTATTATATAAAAACCACAATTAATGTTCGAAATAACGTCTGTTATTGGCTGGCGCCGGCCCGCGCACAAGTATCTCTGTCTCTCTCGCACACTCACCGAGCGGCGGCGCACATGCACTTCATGAAATGTAAAAGTAGTAGAAAAATGTCTACAATACACCCAGCCTGAAGTTAAAGCAAAATAACAGTTAAGCTGTGTATGATAATATTATTTTTAAATTAAAAAACAAAGTTGCCTCTGCCTAAACAAACCAAATTAAATATAAAATTGAACAGTTTCCATACAGATAAAACGCCAAACAATACATTACCAAACTCCTGTCAACAATACCTGAAAATAATTAAATAGAAAATACAAATTCAGTAAATCAATCATAAGGAAATAATCAAAATAAAAACAAGACAGGAAATAATTAAGGCCTAATTGGTAGGTGGACCGCCTCACACTATTGACCTACGATAACTAACCTATAATATGTTGCAGCGGCTACGTGTGTTTTTCGCAACAGTGTCTGCACATTTGTGTGCATTTTGAATGTGTGGGGTAAAGGATTGGTTGGTGATGGAAGGGTGGTTTGACAAGAATTGCCATTTATAATTATATGTTAAGCAACAATGAAACTCAACCCCTCATACAACAATACATGAGTCTAGTAAGAAATGATGTTTCGTTTTGTTTTGAACCTAAATTACTTACGGAAGTGTTCATTTGAAAAAGTTTTGAAATATACGATTTCGATTTCTCCCCCTCCCCCTTCACCAACACAAAACCAACTAACAAAAAGTATAAACTACATTCTATAAACTACAGTACATTTTTATACGTGAAACGAAGGTTTGAACACAACCAATCATTAGCAGAATGCGGACTTGTGCAAACGAGTAATTCCTTACATTATCTACGGATTAATCATGACAGTAACAAGTTATAGTGTCTCGTTTCGTGTAGTTATCACTCAATTAATTCAAAAATTGTGTATTCTTTAAAATTACACAATTTATTTTTATTTTGCGTCATCTTATTTATGTATCACATAGCAAAAGTATTCCATATATGTGGGTAACTTACATTTGTACAACTTAAAATATTTAATCCCTGTCTTCTTTATTTTAAAGGTGTTGAAGGGCGTTTAACATCAACATTATATATTTTTAAGAACTAGTATTGGTTTCGCACACCATACTTGTGACTACAGTTTACTCTTACGAAAACCTTTAGTTCGTATAGTTTTCTCAAAGCGGTGAGTCAAAGTCAAAATATGCACGTTACGCTGCCAGTAAAATAGAGAAAACCAACTTTAACGAAATAATTCACAATGAAATAATATGCCATGGACTACTCAACCAAATATTTCAAAAACTGACAGAGAACAGTTATGTATTTTAAAAAATGGCTGATTTCGCAACATTTTTCTAGGGTGTTACAATTTTTTCTACATATTAAAGATATTAAGTTGTAAGTTTAGAAATGATTAGGTTACGTAGCCCATGCCATGTTTTTTTTCATTTTGAATTGTTTCATTTAACAAAATAAACGGGTTTGCACTATTTGCATGGCAACGTAAAATGCAAATTTTAACTTAGACACATTATTATTAGAAAACTATGCGAGCTTAAATTGTTTCGTAATAGGAAACTGTACTCGCGAGTACAGTCTAAAAACCAACCACTATTTCATGAAAATTTATAATTATTATTTATTCAATTTTAATCACCTCGACATTACATACCTAAATCGATGGTTTGGTCGAGGGGGGCCAGTTTCATTGCCAGCATTATCACCAGATCTCACACCACTCGACTATTTTCTGTGGGATGGTATGAAAAAGCCATGGTGTATGCCAGTCCTGTATTATCAGAGGAGGACCTCATAGGACGAGTACATTGAGGGATTGAAATTATTTCCAGACAACTGCACTTATTTTATCATGCGCCGCTGTAGACTCTGCATTGACGTCGGAGGTACACAGTTTGAACCCCGTTTGTAACCTGCTTTTTGCTGCATACTGTTTCTTCGTTTTATTGACCACATGTTGCACGGATAATTTTCTGGACTCCTGCGCCCACACCATGCGTTGCCGGACATGGGTTCCATCTTCAATTATGATCAGTTTCTCGTTCCGCACAACATACTAAGCGTTGTCGGTGTTTTTTCCAATCATCCTGTATATATGTATATATATATATATATATATATATATATATATATATATATATATATATATATATATATATATATATATATATATATATATATATATATATATAACAAGTGGGGTTGACTTAAAGTCACTTATAAAACAATTTTTCGCACATATGAGAGCCCGGAGTAAAGAAATATGCATGTAAAATTTTTTTAAAACAATATTTCACATGGCTTACATGACGTTAAGTATTTTTTTAATCCCAGTTAACACATGTGGAAAACAAAAATTATGTTTAGGTACCCCAAAGTCAAACTCGCTTTATAATATTATAAAATATTTTAATTACATTGTGTGTACTGCATGAGAGTACTGTAAATAAGAAAATAACACATCAGTTCGTTTTTAAGAAGTAAGTTCTATCAGACAGAACGTCTTTGCTCATTAGTTGGCACTATGCATACCAATTGATATAATGATTATATTTAAAATCTCATTACATAATTTTTGGTATTTTGTAGTAAATTGGCAAGTGTCTAATCAAAAGGAATGTTGTGCCAATGTAGGCTGACGCGACATTTTCGCAAAACCCAACTTATAGTGTTAATGTTGAATCATTGTCGGACAAATGCTGTTTTCGTATTAGCATCAACTAAAAATAAATATGTTAAGCCAATCTAGGCCCGAGTGTAATTTTGATGTCATATCAACGGATTACTTTTTTTTTTTTTTTTGTGTTCCCAACCTTCGAGCAAATGTTGGGGTCTGTGTTGGTGGAAATAAAAGTTGCTACCGGGGTAGCTAGTAGGAACTGAATGTAATTATTTTGGACACACTCCATTACGATACAGACGTCTGTAAATGTACAGAAACTACATTCAGTCATGTACTCCCAATGCACAACATATTCAAAGATCATAGATAGTTGCAATTTAAGATGATGCAGTAGTAGTACTTGTTTCTGATTGGCAGCCTGTTTTGATAGCCTATTCTTAAGTCTGCATTGTGATACGCACACTTTATTTGTTTTCTTATTCACATAACTAAGCCGTGTCATGAAATATTTTAGTTTGCCTGTAAATAATGAAGAAAGAACATTTCCTTACTCCAAAAAACCATCTTATCAACAAAGTCACGGTAATAATAATTTATGCAAGCTATGTAATACTGTCCTTGACTGTTAAGGTGCCATTGACTTCTTGAGCGGTAACTGCTACGCCATCGGTGGCTAAATCGACTTTTTTGATTAATGACTTCCCTGATAGTGCATTAAAAACCAACAGTGAAACAACTAATCTAGTTGCTCATGAGACTGCATTGTCAAGATCTCCACTGACATCACCTGGCCTACTGGGTCCTTCAACTGTACGGAGATAATCCTTGACTGAATACTTCTTAGCCGATATTATGACAAGTCATTGTATCTTTTCCCGGCGACATGAGAGAGTAAAATATAAACTAAGTAGACAGGTTGGACTTTAATCGTGATGTGTTACAAGTGTGAATTTAAGTCAAAATGCTATGATACCGCAAAGAATAAAAAATTTATTCTGAGATACATATAACAAATTTGATAAAACGTTTACGCTTGCAGTTCATATCTCTGTATTTACTCGCTGTGAACGTTGTAAATGCAAGTGGGCTTGAACTGAAAGAATCGGCGTTCTGAGGTGTTCCGAATACGTACTTTGGAATGGACTTACCGCACACATTGAAAGCGGGTTTTTTTATAATTGTAACATTATGGCTATAATTTTAACTAAGCATCTTACATATGACTTGGAATATCATGAAATGTTTACATACGTTACTTACCTAGGATTGTGAATATATTAAACCAAAGCCGCGTGTAGACGGTGCTGCAGGAAAGCACTCAATACATCGAATGTGCCACATCATAAAGTAGATGAAATCCAAAGCATCATCGAAAATGGTATATGCTCAATGGTCATGAGGAAAAATAAATAGTTGGTAACGAAATGATTATGTTGGATAGTGGAATTTGTAGACGTTCTACATCAGAGAACCAATGTAACTCGTATTTATTCAGAAGTAAAAAAAATGTTAAAGGGATCATCGTTAAGTTTCCTCTGTGTCAGTTTGGTCGGTATCAGTTGTACAGTATTTTGACAATGTCGGTAAAGTTTCCGCTCGTAACGTATAACTGATCACCTTTGTACACCAGTGACAACGACAACCTCAGAAGTATTAGCGATAACTTCCGTAGTGATGAAGGAAACATAAGTGCTTTTTTTTCTGTCACTTAGACAATACTGTTCGTTCGCATTTGTAGGTGAAGTGAAGAGATTTTGGTCAGCACTCAACATATTTATCGCTGGACATATCACTGGCTACTACGGTACATCTTTAGGGATGTGCTGTTCGCGGTTGTTTGAGATAATTTTGGCTACGACAGCAGTCTCTCCGTCCATGATACGGACCACTTCGAGCATGGCGATGAGCTGTTTGCCCATCTTAGCAAAATATGCGATTGTGATGATGAGCGTTTTATCTACATCGAAGATATCCATAGCAAAGTCAGTAAAGTGCCGGTAGCATTAATGCTACGAGGACATTGTGTTTAAATTCGCAGTGCGGTGACACGCAGATGATGACTATACGTATTTAGGTAAAAAACCAATGGCGATGTTAGAATAAAATTATGTGTATGTATATATATATATATATATATATATATATATATATATATATATATATATATATATGTATGTGTGTGTATAATTTTATTTCAACATAGTGATTGAAAAACATTTATATAGCTAGTATGTATATATATGTA